>JAGDQP010019420.1:299-10989 GCA_022664845.1 Lepisma saccharinum
TAACCAAACAGTCATTACAGGTTTCAATCTTGGGTAGACAAGGTCTTTAAATAATAATGCCGAATTGGAAAAGAGCCATTCGCTACAATGGGTGTAGATATCTTAAGCGTAAAACATATGATTCACAAGTAAATGATAAAGGTTCAGACCAAAATATATTTAATGGTAAGAGGAATAATTATAACAATAAAGAATCATATATGTATAGAGACAACTTTAATCATGCACTAAAAGAAATAGGGGAACATAACATGAATGTTGAGCATTGGGAAAGGAGTGCCAACAAATGCGACAAGAAATGCAAGAATTAAAAACCGTAGTGAGTGAGATGGCCAAAAGAGTAATACATCAGAAGGTAACCAGTGAAACAAAGGTAGTTTGTCCAAACCTTAAGGACGTCTGTACTGCACAAGAAAAGGTAAAGCCACCAATTAATACAACAAGTCAAGTAAAAGCAAAGCAAGGTGAACAGACAAAAGAAGAAAAAGAGAATGAAGTTAGGAAACAAGCAATAGATGTTACAAATGACAGTACTCAATCAAGCGAGATAAATGGTAATTCAGATATTAATTCCAAAATAAAAGAAGACTTGAAACATAATATTACAAATATTGATGAAATGTTAACCAGTTTAGGTTACGGGAATGTACTGAACCGGCAAGAAATAATATCCAAGAAACTAATATGGAACTTATGGTTGGAAAAAGGATTCATACAAGAAATAAAAAATGATGCTGACACATTAGTGAAAGGGTTATATCTGTGGTAATTGACTTATATATATACATTTTAAAAGTCGTTTGTGAATTATGGGCATGTGATAATGAAGAGTTGATACCTACATTAAGTTATTCATATTTGTTATTTATTTTGTATGTGTTATGGAAGTAATATGACGTTGTCCATGACTTATTCAGAATGTGAATTGGAGTATCAAAAACGTTAACAATCAAAAGCATATTAAGACTTAGTGATTGTATGTATTGCGGTCAATCAGGTCATAAGCGTTGGAACTGTAATAGGTTTTATACCATGCTACAATACAAGTGTCGCTGGAAAGTATGTAATAATGCACGAGACCTTTTGTTACAGCAGAGGGGGAAGTGGAATTGTTAAGGTAACAATTAATGAATCTCTAGACTTTTGAATATAGCGGAAGCAATAGCAGCATTTTAAACCAAAAGTCCAGCTTAGACTTGTGCAGATACAAACTAATATTTTTATGTCGTTACTTTTCCTTGTTTGTTTACGTTGGTTACGTGCTTGTTTAAAATGTAGAATCTTGGAATGGTGTTTCATGATGAATAGGGTAAATAACAAAAGCTTAAAGATATTAAACGAGATATATATCAGTGCCTATGTATACCGGTAATGTATGTAATGTGATTATGTGGGAACTAGGATGCATATATGGAATAAGTTTCAACTAGGTCGGGATCAAGTGCTATTAAGTATACAAAACGGTGCCTACGATAGGAATGGCACATTGGCCACTGATAACTTTGTGTTATAATAAATATAATTTCCAGGTTATCAATTTGTTTATTGATACTCCATGTTTGGGGTACTTTGAGTTCAGAACAAACGGATCGCATACCCACGCTCAGCAGTAAATTATATCTTTAGGTATAGAAGTAAAACTTAACAGTAGACAGTGGAAGTGGCACAAGAAGCAAGAAGAAGCATGCTGAAGAAACGTTTCCTACTGCAAGTAATTTATTTTCTGGGCAGGTAGAAAGTGCAAAGAGGACTCGTTCGTTCTGTGAAGAAGCACATCCCGGGAAGAATTGCAAGAAGGCACAGAAATGACGCTGGAAGAAGAGGTTGCTAACGAAAAAGTAGTGTTGTTTTAGGTGTTTTAATCGCAATCACCATGCTCGAGTCTGTTATGTTAAGGTTAGGTGTTTCAAGTGCAAGGCTAATCATTTTGCTGTCATGTGTGGTAAGACAGAGGAGATTAGTAACAAGGAAACACGTACCGGTACCGGTAAAGGAGCTGCTACGTATACTTTGACTAGTCAAAATTGTTGTGAACCTTACATTCTGCAGACTATTAAAGTTAAATTGAAAGTGAATCGACAAGTGCGTATAATACGAGCTCTGTTCGATACAGGTTCGCAACGGTCCTACATTTTGGCCAGGTCGGTCTTAACCCGAAGTCTACAGAAACTTTTGTTCATATTTTATTTGGTGGGGTTGAGTCAAGCAAAGAAACTCACAACCGGTATGAAATTACTATCTGCGATCTTCGTGAACATTTTTCATGTAATCTGGAAGTGTTAGAGAGACCAGTTATTTGTAGTAACATCCGTAGTCTTAAGCGAGGACTGTGGTTAGACGAAATAAGAAAAGGAAAATTTGGTTAACGGACTTTGGTGGTAATGATCGGATATTGAGTTACTAATTGGAGCTGATGTCGCTGGTAAATTGCTGTCCAATAATGTTAAGAAATTAGAATCCGGTCTGGTTGCTGTCGAAACGTTGTTAGGATGGGTTGTCATGGGAAAGGTACCAGCACATGAAGAAACTACTAATGGGTCAACAGTGTTGTAAGTTATTTTCTCTGTTGACACAAAATGTTAGCATATCCCATCTTTGGAAGTTGGATACGTTAGGCATCACAGATCCCGCAGAAACGAAAACTTAAAGAAATGGAACAGGCCGTACTCGATCATTTTCAGAAAACCGTAAGGATTAATTCAGAAGGAAGATACGAAGTAAGCTTACCTTGGACGGATGACCACCCAGGGCTTCATAATAACCGACTAGTAGCAGAGAAGAGGTCTCTTGCAATTACGGAAAAACTGGTAAAAGGCGGAAAGTATGAAGAATATGATGCAGTCTTCAAGTATTGGTTGGAGTGGGGGGTAATCGAAGAGGTGCCAACTGAAGAAGCTACGAAGCCTGGTTACTATCTACCACATCGAGCAGTCTTCAAAGAAAATTCTACAACAAAAGTCAGGCCAGTGCTTCATGTAAGATAGTAGGTTCACCGTCTCTAAACGACTGTTTGGGAAAAGGGCCCAATTTAGTAGAACTAATTCCAGCCATTTTGTTAAGGTTTAGGGAGAAAAATATAGGAGTAGTTTCTGATATAAGAAGAGCTTTTCTCCAGATTGCTGTAAATGAGAAGGACTGTGACTTTTTGAGGTTTCTTTAGTGGGAGAATTTTGCAGAAAATCTCCAGAAAGTATACAAATATCGTCGAGTTATATTTGAAGTAAACTGTAGTCCGTCTCTGTTAGGTGCCGTATTACCAGGTTCGTAAATATGAAACCCCAATGTATGTACAGAAAAGACGCAGTAATTGGATGACAATGCTAGGAACTATTTTACTCGAAGTATTGGCCATCGCTAGCGATACATTTCTGCCATAGTTCCGGCAATGTGTGGATGCCAGACCAAAAAAACTGTGCCTCTTGTGCTGCAAACCAGTCATCAAGCCATTTTCATAAGATGTGAAGCGCTGGTCAGCAAGTGCATGTCCCATGGATGCAAATAAGTGAAAATCGGAAGGCGCCAAGTCTGGTGAGTAAGCCGCATGCGGAAGGATTTCCCAGCCAAACGTTACAATCGTTTCCTTGACCCGTTTTGCTGTGTGGGAGGGTGCATTATTGTGAGGCACAATCACTTTATGTTGTCTTTAGTCATATTCTGGTCGTTTTTTACGTAAAGCTTGATGCAAATCGATCATTTGTTGTCGGTAACGTTGGGTATTAACGGTTTCGCCAGGTTTCAGTAGTTCGTAATATATCACTCCCTTCTGATCCCACCAAACACAAAACATTGTCTTCCGTCCATAGCGACTTGGTCTTGCAGTCGATGTCACCGGTTCTCCTGGAGTTACCCATGATCTTTTACGCTTATGATACTCGAAATAGATCATTTGCTCGTCACCAGTCACAATTCGATCGAGAAATGATTTCCTTTTGTACCTAGAGAGCAGAATTTCGGAAGTGGTTTTTCGGTTTTCCTGCTGTCGTTCAGTCAATGCATGTGGAACCCATTTTCTCACCTTCTGAATCTTGCCCATGGCTTTTAAACATATGGAAAGTGCTTCTCGTGTCACACTTAATTGATCCGCGAGTTATTGTTGCGTTTGAGCGTCATCCTCATCCAACGAAGCTTGCAATTCGCTGTCTGCAAACTTTTTCGGTGGTCTTCCACGTTCTTCGTTTCTCACGTCAAAATCGCCACTTTTAAATTTAGTAAACCACGCATACCATTGTGACTTACCAAGACCATGATCACCGTAAAGCTTCGACAAGCATGCGATGTGATTCTGCAGCAGTTTTCTTCAAATGGTAACAAGAAATCAATGCTGTTCGCACATCGTAGTTTGTAGGTACAAATTGTGCCATGTTCAACGCTATTAATCACTACACTATGACATGAAACTTGTCTGGTTGTGAGTTGCAAATCGTTATCAGCAGTCAAAACAAGCAAGTGGTGCCAAGGACGCAGTTTTACGGTAACCACAGTGACAGCTAACGCCATCTATGCACAAATTCCGGTTTCATATTTACACACCTGGTAAATCACCATCTAGATGGAAGTGCTCCTGAGTTTAAGCCATTATCTGAGAAGTTAAAATAGTCGTTCTATGTAGATAATTGCGTAACTTCCGTAGATAGTGAGGAAGAGTTAGTGCTTTTCATCGAACAAGGTACGAAATTGCTTACTGAAGCAAAATTTGATTTAAGAGGTTGGGTGTATAGTAGTCAAGAAGACAGTGAAAGTATGGTTTCTGTATTGGGCCTTATTTGGAATAAATGTAAGGACGTACTTCGTTGTGACTTAACCAATTTAAGTGCAGTCACGCAGCCTATAACAAGAAGAAGTATTCTTTCACTTGAGCATAAGATATTTGACCCTGTTGGATTTATTTCGCCAGTCACTTTAATTCCCAAGCTGCTACTTCAAGAAAGTTATTGTTCGAAAGACGGTTGGGATGATGAAGTTTCACCGGAGATAGCACGGAAGATTGAAAAATGGGTGAAAAGTTTGTTATCGCTAAATGATATGGAAATTTGTAGACGTTTTTCAATTGATTCTAGGAAGACATGGAGTATGCACGTTTTTTCGGATGCCAGCCAATCTGCATATGCTTGTGTTACATTTATGAAAAGTGAAACTCCGTCAAATTTCGAAGTGCAGTTAGTGGCAAGTAAATCTAGAGTTGCACCAATGAAGAAAATAAGTATTTCTAGACTCGAAGTGTTAGCTTGCTGTATTGGTGCTTGTCTTGCTTCATCGGTAGTTACTAGTTTGAATCTAGATATCCTTGTTTATTATTGGACTGATTCTACCACAGCTTTGTGTTGGATAAAAAGAGATGAACCATGGGGTGTTTTCGTGAATAACAGAGTAAAGAAGATTCGTTCTTTGTCTGCTGTTTCCAATTGTATGTATGTACCTGGTGAATACAATCCAGCTGACCTGCCCAGTAGAGATTCTGATGCCATCACGTTGCTGAACTCCAGATGGTGAGAGGGACCACAATGGTTGAAAATGGAAATATCAGTTTGGCCAGTAGGAAAGGAGGTGAATAAAGAGGAGGTGAACAGTGAAAAGAGAAAGACTGTTATCTCTCTAGTAACGGAATGTGAATCAGTATGGTACTTGAAGTACTTTTCCACGTACCAGAAAGTACTTCGTATGGTTGCTTGGATGCTTAGATTTGTTAACAATTGTTCTCATCCAGAAAGTAGAAGTTCAGAAGAATTGACAGTTCCGGAGTTGGAAGCTGCAGAGAAGACGTTGCTGCGCAGTGTTTAACGGGAAGCTTTTGGAGTGGATAATACCAGATTAAACTCTCTGTGTACGTTTGTGGACAAAGATGGTCTAATCAGAGTGAAGACTAAGATTTCAAGAAGAGAAGACTATAGACATTTCAGAAGTCCTTTTGTGTTGCCTTCTGATCACAAGTTGGTGCACATGTTGATCATGGAACAACACGTGAAGATGTCACACGCTGGAACGCAAATTCTGTTATGTCGGTTAAGGGAGAGATTTTGTATTCTGCGTGCTAGAAAAACTATACGTTCTGTTCTCGCTAAGTGTGTCCGATGCAGAAGATATGACGCGAAGACAGTCAAAGTATACGATCGCGCTACCGGAAGATAGAGTAAGGGACGTTTTGGTTTTTGAAATTACCGGAGTAGACCTAACATCTTAAAGAATGGTGAAAAGGCTTGGGTAGTTTTATTTACTTGTGCGGTATATCGAGCGGTTCATTTGGAGTTCTATCCTTATCGACTTGTGGTTTCTTGCTTGCTTTGAGAAGATGTATTGCTAGAAGAGTAAGGCCGAAAATCATTTACAGTGATAATGGTACGAACTTTGCAGGAACTGCCAATCTTTTCATCTCGATGAATTGGAAGAAGATGGCTGTAAAATCTTCTGTTCGGCGAATACAATGGAAATTTATACCACCTAGTGCTGCATGGTGGGGAGAATGGTGGGAGCGTATAATACATACCTTAAAAATCTTTGTTTAAGAAGGCATTAGGAAAGGCATCTCTGAACTACGAAGAATTAGTGATACTGCTAAGTGATTGTGAAGCTGTGATAAATTCGCGACCATTGACGTATTTGTTTGATGATGTGGAGGATTTTGTATCGTTGACTCTTGCCATGTTTTTGCAAGATTTTAAAGAAACAGGAATTCCGGATTTGGATGATGTAGACAACCCTCAGTTGACAAAAAGGTATAGAAATCTACAAGCTGTGAAGAAAAGGTTGAGAGACAGATTCAGGACCGAGTATTTAGGACTTTGGTGCAAAGACAGTGGAAAAAGGGACATACTAAAGATGTGAAAGAAGGTGATGATGTTTTAGTCGGAACTGTCGACAAACAGCAGATAAATTGGCCATTAGGAAGAGTCAATGAAGTTTTTCCTGGAGAAGATAAGTGTGTTCGAGTTATGAAAGTCAAGACTGCGACTGGAATTCTAATTCGTCCTGTGCAGAGACTGTATCCTTTAGTGATATCCATTCCAGCGGACTCGCATAGTGAAGTGGAATCGTTAAACGTGCCAGTGAGTTCGGTAGGAGTGAGATTTAAGCCTATAGCGGAAGAGGACAGTGCAGATAAAATTGTGACTACGAGGTGTGGTCGAAAAGTAAAGTTCCCAGTTCGTTATCTCCTATGATGTTTTGATTATTGTTCATAATCAAAAGGTGGTAGTGATGTGAGATGTAAAATCCTCCAAGAAGAAAGAAAGTATAAAACTGGACAGTGAGTACACGGACTGTATTCCATGAACTTGGACAAAGGAAATAGGAGGGAAATGTTTGTGAGTTTTTATGGGAGCCTTGAAAATCAAACATGAAGTCTGTATATTTATTCCATTACTTTGTAAGCATGTATCTAGAATAAAACATTGTGAGGAGGAACCTGTATGCTAAGGTGTTTTTGGAATATCGCATGTTTCATAAGTTCAGCAGATTGGACGGTGAAGTTGCATGAAATTGCATGTTAGTTAGCCGGGAACGTTACACATACATTGTGAAACATTTTGTTAAGGACATGGTAAAACTTGGGTTTACCCCTAAAGAAGATAGAAAATTAGCAACGAGTGAAAAGGAAGCCACGATCTTGTCGTTCGAGGACGAAATTGGACAGTAATGAGAAGCGAGTTTTGCAAAGGACCCTAGATACCAAAGTTGGCTTCAGCTACAGACAACTGAGGAATAAATTTTGTCACTATCACAAAACGATGAAATGGTAGTGCAAGATATTGGATACATAGAAATAGAACAGAAAAGTGCCACTAAAAAGTGTTTGATCAAAAGAAGGCGCAGCGAAAACAACTGTTTGATTTGTTTAAGGAAAACAATAATGTTCAATTTGATCTGGACGTTTTAATAGACGATAAAATTTCACTTCCTGCTGTCCCCACATCCGACCACATACTTTGTGAAGATGGCCAAGTGAAATTATGGTCTGATTAAAAGAATGAATTAAATGTTTTCTGCAGTTCCCGGGAATTACTGGCATACTCTAATGTCGGGCATTCACTCTAAATTGAGTAGGGCGTCCAGGTATTGATCATCCATCAATCAAAACCAACTTGTCTATAATCTATGTGGAATAAATTAAGTTTTGTATTCATCAATTTCTACTAATTTCAATTAATTTTTTGCTAAGGTATGACAGTTTAAAGCTGTGAACGTTTTGGAGAACTAATATGTTGTAGACACCAACATTATTTCTTCATAATGAAATATATTCAATATCGGATACTAGACAGAGTAAGATAGTTTACATTTAACCAAATATATACAGAAGTATTCTCCGGAGATGTAGTTGAACATGCTGTACAAATACATGAATCAATCCCAATATTCATAATATTTTATGAGTTACCTTATCACCTGTAAGCGGCATAAAGAAAGAATTAGGTAAGCTAAAACAACAAGGTGTTCTAGTACCAATTGAGAGTTCCGAATGGACAACACTTTTAGTAATCGTAATAAAGAAATAAAATGACATAAGGAACCTAAAGAAAAGAGCTGAATAAAGTTGCAGAAAATGTTGCAGTCTCGCTCGGGTGTGTCAAGCATTTATTGGTGATCTGACTTGTAGTACATCTTGATTAATTTGGTACTTGGAAGACGTTCTTATTAATGGTCGTAACGAAAAGCAATGTTATCAAAGAGTTACACTAGTATTTGATTTCAGAATGCTAATGTCAAAGTACAATAGTAAAAGAAGTTGTTTCTTCCAGGATAACAACACGTACCTAGGTTTGAGATAAGTGCTAGATGATTACAAATCATCCGGGGAACTAGGACGATTTTTAGATTAACCTGCATCACAAAATGTACACAAGTTGAAATCATCCCTAGGGTAATAGCGTTCTATTTTCGACATGTATCAATCTTAATAGCAAAAGTACCATTCATTACACAACCAGTTGAGAAGATAGATATCTGGGTTTGGACAGAACAAATAGCCAACTGTGAACCTGGGAAAGAAGCTTTAAACAGTATAGAGTCTAGAAATATTACATCCATTTGATACTAATGCTGAAACGATTATCATGACTGATGCTTTCCAAGAGTTGGTGCCATCCTATTAAATAAAATACAAGATCTATTAGCAAGAGTGCATGTGTGCCTGCTATGTTATCTTCTGCCGAGAAATCATACACGAATCATTATCCGTAGTGTATGCCATTAAAAAAATCCACAACTTCGTATAAGGACGTTAATTTAAAATTTTGATGAATTCGTTATTACTCAAAATTATATTGAATGGAAAAGATATTCCAAATCTTATCCGCTCTACAGAGTCGGGCTGTTTCCCTTTCACCATATGATTTTCGAACGTGTATAAAGAACGTTGAGTTGGCGGACTTTCTAGTTAGATTACCCATGGATATGGAGACAGGATATAGTAAATTATCCACAGAGTACACGGCACATATAACAAAAAGTCCACTATTGCAAACAGATGCCATAGAATTAACCGATGAAGATCTAATGCTGAAAAAAGTGGGTACAGAAAGGATGGCTGGAATGTGACAACCCTGAAGTTAGTTCTCTTCTCCAGAAACCGTCAGATTACTATTCAAGATGATTGCTTTGGTGGGGGCGTTGGATCATATTGCACGAAAATTGCGCATGCAATATCTAACATTACCACAACGTCAACATATGGGATCACGGAAACTAATAGAATTTGTTATGGAAATCGTCTTAAAGCCCCACATTGAAATTAACAAAGATTTTTTGGAGAAGTATAGACCATGTTTATCAATGAGAAACAAACAATCGCGTAAGAATTTTAGGCCATGGATTCCAGCTAAATTTGACAGAGTTCACGTGGACCACGGTGATTGGCTTGGCTTAAAATTCTTAATGTGTATGAATATTTTCTCCAATATCTTTTCTGCATGGATAGTACCTTGGTTAAACCCGCAGGTAGTAAAGAAACATGGGATCGGCTGAAAGAATGTTTTAGCCCTGCCGCTCACTAGGCGATTGGGTCGCTCGATTTATAATTACATCTGTTTCTCGTTCATTCTGCTACCAGTGGTGGCAGAGGCAAGGTGATTAGCACCACAGAAGTGTTATGCGCCACACATTTTCTCACCGATCTCGTTCCATGACCTCAGTTCCATCTCTCTGTTACTATGTATTGCGACGAGATAGTGCAGTCGGTAGAGTGCTCAACTCAGAGGACCCGGGTTTGATTCCTGGTGCCGACCATCCTGACTGAGCTTTTCCCTTGTTTTTTTCAGTCACACCAGCTAAATGCTGGGATGGTTCCTTGAATAATGCCAGGGTTGATCCCTCCCCAAAATCATCTCCCTTGTATTTATTATTATTAATATATCCAATGGAAAATGGCTGCAATTGGGCTGTATCTAGAGATTGTCAACTAATGTAACGGGGTATACGCGTACTA
Organism: Lepisma saccharinum; assembly: GCA_022664845.1. Taxonomy (NCBI): domain Eukaryota; kingdom Metazoa; phylum Arthropoda; class Insecta; order Zygentoma; family Lepismatidae; genus Lepisma; species Lepisma saccharinum. Next base: position 10,717 of record JAGDQP010019420.1, read on the forward strand.
GAAAATAGTAAATTCCGTGAGTCTCCTAAATCTGAAGTTCAATCGTGGGATTTGTGCTGAAAAGGAAAAGATTAGTGCGAACTACAACCCAAATGTGTATAATGTGATGTACCCTTCTAAGGTGGGGGAGGAACGTATGTAAGATTACGTTTGACAACAAGGACAAGACATAAAGAAAACCAAAATGACACAATTAACCCTTCGGTAGACGAGCCCAGAAACAAATGATTTTACATGGTACAATAGCTACCTATATAAAGTCAGTTTGTGAGT
>JAGDQP010019420.1:11389-34897 GCA_022664845.1 Lepisma saccharinum
TTGAGGAGCTGCTGTGAATAAAAGACAGTGGCGATCACAGTGAGGGCTTCGGCTCTCCTCTCCCAACCCGTCTGGTCAGCGTGGGAGTAGTAGACCAATCTCCTCCCTCCGGGGAGAGGCCTCATCCACTAGTGGATTGAATATGGCTGTGATTTATATATATATATATATATATATAATTGATTGTCTATATGGTTAAAAATAAATATTTAGTTCAAAGGTCTTTGAATCTACCTTCGAACAAAGCAAAACATTCGACGTGAAAAAGTATAGAATATAATTAAATCGATAGAAACTGTATTAAATATATATATATAAAAGAAACAATGAAATTGATATAAACTATGGGTTCAATCAAAGCGACCGACTATCCTGACTGAGGTTTTCTCTAGGGTTTTTCTTCAGTTACACCAGTCAAATGTCGGGATGGTAACTTTAGATTAGTCCCTGGCTGACACCCTCCCACATCCTCCCCCTATTCCGGCCTGAGTCTTAGATGCCTAAAGGCCATAAATAAAATTTAGATTCTATATAAACGAAATCTCAGGTAGACATATGTGGCCAAATAAATAACAAAACTAGCCCACTCGAAAAGATGTGGATGACGCCACAATAAATAAACAATATAATCACTGCTACTTATTTTCCACAAGTAGACCTACTCATTGTTCTACAAATCTTTCCGTGTCAAACATATTTATGTTGCCGCAACAAGCATTTGAATTAACTGAAATTTGGCTCCTGACTACGTTTGTCTTTTCTCTCCAATATCTAAGAATGTTGTTCCCTGAGGCTGTAACTGTAGTTACATTAGATTTCTTCTCCCATCTCCCCAAAATATTGTAATTTCCAATAATTGACAGGTATGATTTCATTCTTCTAATATGATTTAAGTATAAATAATTCTTAAAATTGCTTTCATTATTTCTACCTGAAACGATACACAACCAAAGGTAAATATTATTGTTCTAGCCGATATTACACCACGATCTATTGGCAAAACGAAGAACTACTACTGGAATAAGTATCTATTCCAGTATCTGGATCTATTGCCTTGACAGAATGCGAGTTGAAATAGGCAGGAAAGTCATTTTCACCAAAAATGGCTGTTAGGTGATATTGTAAAATCGGCAATGATATACTCGTCACATACTCGTTGTCATTACTTATTATTTATCAAGAAAGATCAGTATTAAAGGGAGAAAATGAAATTCTGTAGAAATATACATAGAACAGATTTTATTGAAAAAACATTATCTTATATATTTTAAATAAACTTCGTATACATATGACTTGTATAATTTCGTTGAAATGGATAGTAACTTATTTTCACAGGTATTTCGTTCAAGTTTCTTTTTTCCGACAGACGATTTTATTGATTTTACTCATAACTAGCAAAAATACCAACTTCCTTTCTTAATTACTTCAAAATCTCTTCAACAGGGGCTGCTCTTTAGTACGTCTGAGTGTCTATCAAGCCCTATAGATCTTGTGAGACTGTGGATGCACGAGTCGCAGAGAGTATATGGAGACAAACTTGTTGAAGAAAAGGATATTGAGAACTTCTCCAAAATACAAGCAGATATTGTAAAGAAAAGTTTCGAGGTAAAGTTTATTTTCTTAAAGAATACTTAGATAAACATTTAGTAATTCAACCAAACCCAATTAAATCAACTAGCGTTATTTGTGGCCAAAACAAGAAAATATATATATATATATATATATATATATATATATATATATATTATTTGATAAATGCTGCTATACCAGGTTATAACAGTACGAGTTGAAAGGGCACAAGTTGTTGACATACACCTCATAAGCAGGGACGGCGCTACAGAGGGTTAAAGCCCCCCAAAATCTTTCTTAGCCCCCCTAATAGCATCCGACATCCATGGGACGTTCTGAACAGGTCCCATTGATGTAACAATGTTTACGGGATATTGGGACACACCTAGGATATCCTACCTGGTTAATTCCGGCTTTGTGAGTAGAGGAGTATTCTGGAGATATTCTGGCAGGATGATCCCGAATGTGATCGTATTGCGATATCCTGAGCTAACATGAAACGCTCGGAAACAGTCGATTGTTTCACGCAAGCACGCTTTCGCGTTTGGCAACTGTTTACTGCCTGTTTGTACTAGACGGTTACTGCAACCTTACTTAGGATTAACATAATTGAATTACTACGCATAGTTTAGAGGTAAAGCGTTTGTCAGTTCATATTGTTAAGTGCACGCAGATGTCTTAAGATAGGATATTGTGTATTTATTAATTTCACGCCAAGCTGTAACTGTTATTACCTTATGCATTTGTGATGAACATAATTCATGCTGACCTAACATTAAATGAAGGGAAAATAACTTCAAGTAAAAGCGAGAAAATTTTGTTGTTGCAACCTACACGGAAAGGTCAAGACACCTGCCGCACCCGGCATTTATGACGGTGGGGGTATGTACACGTTTGGTGAATTGCGTAGTATAAAAAAAATCCAATCTGAATGTGCTTTTAGTTTAAGATGGTTAGGTATCGTTGACTCAGGCCAAATGGATGATGAAATATCGATATATTCAGTAGGTGATGGAAACTTCAGAAAGAAAAATTTAATACTTGGTAGTCATTTAACATGCATCTGCAGTGCAGGAGTGTAGATAACTGGTCCAACCTAAGCTAATACACAAAGAACGTTTCGTTTATGACTGTGAACAAGAAGGTTGTAAAAGTCAGTGTGTAGGTAGCCAGTGCAAAATTTGCTAAATTTGAAATATCCCACAATGTGATTATTACGAACCACCATACAATTCGCATTCGGAAGTTCGTGGGTTCGCGCCCACCGGTTACCCATCCTACTGCATGATGAGGTTTCTCCAGGTGTTTCCCGTCAGTCACACCAGGCAAACGACGGGATGGTACCTACCCACATAGTAAAGTAACGTCCCAGGGATGTACGACGGATCTCCTGGAAGGATATCGGGACGTCTGTGGGACGTCCTGTTTAGGTCCCGTTTGCATCCATGGGACCTCCAGATGTCCGCCCGGGATCATCCCTGGGACGTACTTTTGGGATCCTTTTAGGACAAAGATGAGACTATAATGGGATAAGTTACTGCATATAAAATAATTTATATTGAATTCTATTTGTATCACCAAATACAATTAACTTGGCTCTATAGGTGTTACCGTTAATACCAGATAGCAGCAAAAGGGTTCTATTTCCTCCGTGTCCTTTTTGGCATCCGGGTTGCCCAGACTTCGCTTTTAAAATTTTAACGCTAGAAATTCTAACTTTGCAGTTATTCACTTTCCAGCTTGAAAATTTTAAGAGGCAAATCCTTTGCAATCCGGGTGCAAAAAATGACACGGAGGAAATAAAATACTTTTGCTGACATGGTATTAACGATAGCACCACGTGAAGTTATTATATACTATTGTTATAATTTTATTGTTTTAACAGTAACTTAATTATTACAAAAAAATCCAAGAAAGAAAATTATATATTTAATATATAATTGCTAATAATAGTAGAGTTCAATTGAGTATCACTATGATTGAAAGGTTTCAACAATAAATGCAAATAGTGTTATAAGTACATCTAGTTAATACAGAGTGGCTAACGATAAACATTTCTGAAAATCCCTAGTTTTGTTAATATTTCCCTCACCGACAAAACTGAACATTAATATTCCTAAACAAAGCAGACATTGCTGTTACCTACGTTGTTACCGTGATATTAGGTTGGGTTAGGTAAAAATATTCAATGCGTTCGACATCCTTTTATTGTATTCACATTAGTGTTTTAAAGGACGGGAAAAAACGGAAATTTTGGGGAAAAACAGGAAAATTTGTTTTTTTTTCAGTGAGGTAAAAAAACGTGTTTTTTTGACGAAATTGTTTTTTTCGCACTTTCACGACGAATTTTTACTAGTTAACCGCCTTGCGTGCATTTCACTAATCTTGGTTAAGAATGGATGGACAACTAAGTAATGTTAAGGTGTTTGAAGTACACTACGTTCGTTAACTAATGGTATGCTAACGAAGGGGTGTGAAAATGGAAAGCTGGAAACCCACCAGTTATGCTTTATTTCTTCCTTAGTATATATGTAGTGATAGTGGTGTTAGAAGAAAATTTTAAGGCCGATTTTCTGCGAAAATAGCTTACTATTAGAATACGTCATATTCTAACTGACCTCACGTTATAGGATATTTTACTGGTGGAAGATAATTGGAAGTGCACGATATTTTATACTTTTCTTTTATGTTACATGATGTTATTTTTTAGAATCAAAAGTACACATGAATATTCGTACCAATTTACCATGAAACTGTATAGCTTTACTAGAATATGTAATAATTTATATTCTACCGAGTAGGAGATAACACTTGGAAGATAAGAAATTGAAGATACTGGACGTCGTTGCTACAATTTCATACATTGCTTTTATGTTAGGTCCATTCATTTTCAACAAGTACAAATGTAGTGATGCTGCAAACAATGTTAGTACCTATTTTCTTAGAAAGTATATAACATTATTAGGATATGTAACACTCTAAAACCACGCTACAGAGTATTCACAGAATATGAGATAATAATCCGAAGATATAACATTAAAGGTACATGTCTTTGATAAAAATTCCATACTTTTACGTTACATAATGTTATTTTGTAAATCTAAAGTTACATTATGTAGTGTTGTTTCTTGTTGTTACAAAGAATGTTAGTACTAATTTTCTATGAAAGTATATAGCTTTATAGTATGTATCTTTTCCATTTAGAAGACAACACTAAAAGAAACACAATTTTCACTCAGAGACGTCTTGTACGTTTGATTCTTCACCTTCTTCCTCCGATTCTTCATAGTAACTTTCGCTGTCACTGCTTTCGTTATCTGCTTCTATCGTTTTAAGTTTCTTGGTTTGTTTACTGCTTAAATTAAGCTGAAGAGCACTTTTGACTGCAACGAGTTTCTGAACCCTCTCATTATCCAGTCTATTTCGCTTTCGCGAGTGTATATATTCGAACTGAGACCAATTACGTTCACAAGCTGCTGATGACGGGGGCATGCTCATTAGACAGCTTGCTAGTTTAGAAAGAATCTGTGAAGTGCAGAGTCCTTGCCACCAAACAAAAGGCTTTACATGCTTTGCTGAATTCCAGATTTCCACTCTTTTCCAGAAACCGGTTTCAGTTCTATATTCTGCCAGATTTGACAGAATCAACTCCTCATCAATGTCAAGGTGTTTAGAAAGTTTTATAATGTAATCAATAGCAGAAACTATTTCATCGTCTGTCAGATTCAAACCCTTATATCGTTTATCAAGAAGATTGGCCGCAAAATGGATAGGTTTGAGAATGTAGTCTTTTCTCTCATTAACAGCTTCCATAAGTGTTTCTTCTTCGTTTTACGTGAAAGGAATCTTAACAACTACGAGAGACGAGACATACGCCTTCCATTCGAGCTTCACGTCATTCAAGGTCCAGAAAACAAAGGATCATACTTTTTTGTGGGAAGGCACTGTTGCAGTATCCGTCAATAATGGCAGTTATTTAGTAACTAATAAAAAATCCCCTACTCGAGGCTGTAGCTATTTCAATCAGTTTCTTTTTTAAAGATTAGTACTTGTTTTCTCGTAAAATTTCTATGAAAATATATTTCTTTACAATTAAATTATTTAAATAGGTAAAAAAAAACATCAGCTGTCCGCTTCATTACGTTACTTTAAATTGATTATTGCACGATATTGGTTGCAAGCTGGATTGGGTTGAATCTTGAATATATACTCATGCAACCAAATTCTGTTGGAGACAGTTCCATTAAAGAAGTTATATTTCTAAATACATATTTGTACCAAAAACAAACATTTTAACTATTTCAATAATGATCAACTAATGCTAGATGCTCCGAAATAGCAAAAAAAAAACATTTATTTCCAAAGTAGCACGAAAAATTGAAAAAAAAACGTTTTTTTTTCTGTTTTTTTTTTCGGCGATCAATTTTTCCGTTTTTTTTTTAAACACTAATTCACATCGTATTAAAATGAAGAGTGAAAGAAGTTTTAAAAAAATACTGCACAAAACCTGACGGACTATTACTTATCGCGTGTTTGTGGTATTGTGTATAGAAAGAAACTCAGGCAGAAAGAAGAAAAATAGTTGGAGGCAAAGATAAAGAGATGAAAGATTAAGAAAGGGGTTATACCTGCATCCCACACGAACTATGGAGCTGTGTTTATGTATAATTCGATTTTTAATTTACATTTACATTTCGAAAAAATACTGAAAATTTCCTGTAATTTAAACAGAATCGACCGGATGATTGATTACATAGATTGATACTAAAGAAACTGCAACCTTTAGTGCCATTACGTCCCACGACTTTTGCCCCTTGTACTGTACGTAACTACAGAAATATAATATTTAAAAGTTACAAAATTCGCATCGCACACACGTAAAAATTCAACATATTCTGTTCGTTTTCATGGAATAACTTCTCGAAAATAACTTAAGAGACATCATATATTTCGCATAGTTTTGCCATGTTTTACCTACAATCACCCTTCCATCCCACGCTATTTGTGTAACACTACGCGATACCATCCGCCATTGGCAAACAGTGCCATTTTAACATTCTTTCCACAGCAAGGAAACACTTATTTCACATTCCAAAATCCATAACTACACAAACAAACTAATATACTCACAACTTCTTCCCTGTAAATTTTAAAAATTTTGACTAATCACGGTGAGACATTGTAATATTTAACCACTATCCAGAACCGAGATCTCCTTGGCCTTTATATCAATGAGGAGGTACAGAATTTCACTGCAAATCAAAAGGTTTTTTTTTTTTTTTTTTTTTTTTGCAAATTTTATCCTTGTACATAAAATTTGGGTGAAGTTCCGCAGAGCCGATCCAGTTTCTGTAGCTTAACTTGTAAACAGTAAAAACCAGGTTGTGTCAACTGTGTAACATTTCAAAATACTTAACCTAACCTATTCTAACCCACTGTAGCTCAGTAAACATTAAAAAAGAATGAACACAAGGTAATTGGATGGGCTCTGCCGAATAATAGCCTAAAATTCGAGGCAGGAGAGGTGTGTTATCCTTAAATTAACGTTTTATAGGTTAGTTTTGGCAAGTTTCTGCTCCCTTCAAAGGTTTACTTAGGTTTCCTTTACATAGGAAATTCTCTCCTACTTACGCCACCAACGTAAAAGTAATGGCGACGTTGGAATATTACCCTCAAGTTTAAAATAAACTATAGTTTCTGAAAGTAAAATAGCAATTCCGCCATAACTGCTCGCGCATCTACTTGTCAAAATATATCACCTTTGTTTCTTAAACCTCATATATGGCATGCAGCGAAGTTCGAATAAACGCATTTCCTCGCTGCATTCTTTTGTGTCGCGAAAGTATAGTAGTAAATCTTACTTTCGGAATCATTCTAACTTTTAAATAAACTACATTTCAAAATTCTTACGCGGATAGTTAGCACTTTCTCAATTCCTGGTACATATAAATTCAACAACATTCAAAACAAATCTTGAATGATAATTGCGTCCCCTGGCTATAATTGACGTTTTTAAAACAAAAGAGTGATGAACAGCGCGTCCCAACAGACACACAGCACTTTCGCAAAGTCATCTAAGCAACTTTTCGTTCGAGCTTTGATTCTTTGCTTCGTCATAGCAATAAATACTACTACCTACTACTACTAGTAGTATGACAGCGAAAGTCTAGTATAAGGTCAAAGTATGACAGCGAAATAATCAAGAATATCGTTATTCACGCATTTAATTAGAAAAATAGGAAATCCCGCACGCCTATCCGGGGGACATCCAGATGATCTCCATATGGGATGAACTGTATGTGTCGCCCATAGAGTTATACCACGGGTGTCCTTAGGACATCGCTATGAGAGCTTGACTAATCTGACGTTAATGGGATCTAAATGGGACGTCCCAGGGATGCACTCTCCCTAATAGCATTCAGTATCATATGGATATTCAGGGGATGTCCCGCCGGGATATTTGCGACGTCCATGCAACATCCGACGATATCCCCAGAACGTCCTATACGTGTTGATCAGATGGCCGAATGTCCTCTTCATAGATATCCCATTGGACGTCCAGCGGGACCTCCATGGAATGTCCGTGAAACGTCATGTGGCCATCGCGATGGGACGTCCGATGGATATTATGCGATGTCGCATGGATATCACAAATTGCCCAGCTGGACATTCCCAATTGGAAGGTGCGGTCAGCCTTTGTCCTTTCTTTTACTACTTAACGAGGAAGTAAAGGTCCTTTATGTTGCTGGGATGTCCTGGATCTGAGTGACGGGCTTTCACCGTCTCTGTTTTAGTCATTTTCAGGAGTCATACTTGGATGTTGTTGAGTTGCATAGCATCCAACTATGACTCCTGAAAATGACTAACACAGAGAAGGCCAAACCCCGTCACTCAGATCCAGAGTATCCCAGTACCATAAAGTACTTTTCCATTTTTGTTAAGTAATAAAAAAATGACAAAGGCTGCGCCAAACTCATCTCAGTCCCGTCTACAATAACAGCATCCTTTATCCATCCACCAGAAGACATCATTAATTGCAGAAAATAACCCTGCAATGAGTTTCGACGTATCATTTTATTGACCGTCTTCAGAACACAGAAAAACATTCCAGGAAAACTGACCTCACCGTACCATCTTCGTGGACATTACATCCGTGGTGTGGTATACTGGCAACACTTTACTCATAAAAAGGCAGCACTTGATAACAATCGAAGAATTGCGTAATATACCAAAATGTCAGATAGTAAACTACTGCGGAACAATGCAGAAACTAGTTGCGGGTTCAAAATTCGTCATGACTGATAACCGGTGAATTCGGTGAACTTAACGTCACAAGTAATGTTACAGAGTAGAAGCACTTGTACTTCTAGCAGTGAACCGGAACTGGTAACCCAATAACTACAATTTCACTGGTAGTATTACACAAGAAGTTAGAAATTAGGCATGACATAGTTTAACCCATCCTTACAAGAGAAAAAAATAATGTAACCGGACTTCTCGAAGTCATACCTTATCGGCTGTAATAGATGCATAAATAGCCGGCCAGGTGGCCGAGCGTTCTGCGGCGGTAGGCCATCGGCTCGAGGGTCCCGAGTTCGAGTCCCGGCAGGGGCATGGGTGTGGATTTTAACAGCTAAAGGCGAATCGTGACGGGCCGAAGTCCAAAGTTACTAGACTGACCCATATAAAAATAAAGTTTTTTATAAAGGTGCATAAGAGACAAAATAATTTTCTATAAATCGGAGACAAAGTGAACGTAAATATCACGGTCGTACAATTTGATTATCGCGTAAATGCAATAACAACGTATAAGAGCCTGTGGCAGCAGCAAGCCTACGTAATGATGAAAAAATCTAACTTCACTTCTCCATCCTGTCACAAACTACGTAACTGGTTGTAGAACGTGCATGGGAAGGCACAATAAATAGTTCATATTCATGGCAAAATAAATGGTTTGACATAAAATCGTAGACAAAGCTAACGAAAATATTGGGGTTGTGCAGTGCACCTGTAATAGTAGAGTGTGGAAAGTAGAAAAAAACGTGAAATGCATTGTGTGCGTAGTGCATTAATTTGCAGGGTACGGTTCATAAACAAACAAATGACATGAGTTTAACAATTCTGAAGCCCAGTTGCACTATCTGCACCCCGAAAACTCGCACATGGAAGAGTAGGTATTTATTACTGATTGTAGGTTTAAGTTAGAATAATTAGGCCCAGGTGGTTTTTCATTATGGAGTAGCAAACAAATTTACTACTTCCACAACGTGATAAACAAAACATGCCAAACTATTAGAAATGTGCGTAGTGTTTTTAAATTTATTTATGGCTTTTAGTCATCTCAGGCTCAGCCCGGGAGGTGTTGCAAGGTATTCAGCCAGAGCCTGTTTGTAGATACATAAACATCGTTACCTTGTGTGACTGACGGGAAACCCCTGGAAAAACCTCATCATGCAGTAGGATGGGTAACCGGTGGGCGCGAGCTTCCGAATGTGAATTGCATGCTGGTTCGTAATGATCACGTTGTGGGATATTTCGAACATAGCAAATTTATCACCGGCTACCTACACACTGGCTTTTACAACCTTCTTTTTCATCGGCAGTCATCAACGAAACGTTCTTCGTGCACTGGCTTAGGGTGGACCAGTTATCTACATTCTTGCTCTGCAGGTGCATGTTAAATGACTACCAAGTATTATATTTTCCTTTCTGATCATTTTTCCTTAAGTTTCCATCACCTACTGAAATATCGATCTATCATCATCCATTCGGCCTGAGTCAAAGTTACCTAACCACCTTAAACTAAAAGCACATTCAGATTGGATTTTTTTATACTACGCAATTCACCAAACATGTACATGCGCCACCGTCAAAAGTGCTGGACACGGCAGGTGTCTTGACCTTCCGCGTTGGTTGCAACAACAAAATTTTCTCGCTTTTACTTGAAGTTATTTGCTCCTCATTTAATGTTAGATCATCATGAAGCATGTTCATCACAAAGGCATAACGTAATGGCAGTTACAGCTTGGCGCGCTCACTTACGTGAAATTATTAAATGCACAATATCCTATCTTAAGACATCTACATGCACTTAACAATATGAACTGGCATGTGCTTACCTCAATTATGTTAGTTCGAAGTAATGGTGCAATAAACGTCTAGACAAACAGGCAGTAAACAGTTGCCAAACGAGAAGCGTGCTTGCGTGAAAAATCCACTATTTGCGAGAGTTACATATTACCTCAGGATATCGCAATACGACCACATTTGGGACCATCCTCCCAAGATATCCCCAGAATATCCCTCTACTCACAAAGCCGGGATTAGCCAGGTAGGATTTCCTACGGATATCCTGGGTATGTCCCAATATCCCGTGCGACATTGTGGCATCAATGAGACCTGTTTAGAACATCCCATGGATGTCGGATGCTATTAGGGCTGCTATGTGGGTATAAACAGGCTCTGGCTGAATACCTTGCAACACCTCCCGGGCTGAGCCTAAGATACCTAAAAGCCATCAATAAATTTAAAAAAAAAAACACCACGCACATTTCAAATAGCTGGTTTGGCATGTTTTGTTTGTCACGTTGTTCAAGTAGTAAATTTGTTTGCTACTCCATTAATGAAAAACCACCTAGGCCTAATTATTCTAACTTAACCTGCAATCAGTAATAAATACCTCTCCTTCCCTGTGTGGTTTACGGAGTGTAGATAGTGCAACTGGGCTTCAGAATTGTGAAACTCACGTCATTTGTCCGTTCATAAACCTTATTCTGCCTTCGATTTATGTCAAACTATTTATCTTGCCATGAATATGAACTATTTATTTTACCTTTCCATGTACTCACTACAGCCAGGTAGGTAGTCTGTGATAGGATAGAGAAGTCAGGTTAGATTTTTCATCATTACGTAGGCTTGCTGCTACCACAGGCTGTTATACGTTGCTATTCCATTTACGCGATAATCAGATTGTACGACCGTGATATTTACGTTCACTTTGACTCCGATTTATTAAAAATAATTTTGTTCCGAACGTAATTTATGCACCCTTAAAAAACTTTATTTTTATATGGGCCAGTCTAGTAAATTAGGACTTCGGCCCGTCACGATTCGCCTTTAACTGTTAAAATCCACACCCATGCCCCTGCCGGGACTCGAACCCGAGACCTTCGAGCCGATGGCCTACCGCCACAGAACGCTCGACCACCCGACCGGCTATTTATGCACCCATTACAGCCTATAAAGTTAGCGTATAACTTAGAAAAGTCCGGTTAGTTTTTTCTCTTGTCAGGATGGATTAAATTATGTTATGCCTAATTTCCAAATACTTGTGTAAAATTACTAGTGAAATTGTGGTTATTGGGCTACGAGTTCCTGTTCACTGCTAAAAGTACAAGTGTTTTTACTCTGTAACATTATTTGTAAGATTCAGTTCACCGTATTCACCAGTTATGTCATGACGAATTTTGAACCCGCAACTAGTTTCTGCATTGTTCCGCAGTAGCTTACCATCTGGACCTTTTGGTATATTACGCAATTCTTCGATTGTTATCAAGTGCTATCTGAGTGACGGGGTTTGACTTTCTCCGTGTTAGTCACTTTCATAAGTCATAGTTGGATGCTATGCAATTCAACAACATCCAAATATGACTTCTGAAAATGACTAAAACAGAGACGGTGAAAGCCCGTTACTCAGATCCAGGACATCCCAGCAACATAAAGGACCTTTACTTCTTCGTTAAGTAGTAAAAGAAATCACTAAAGCTGAACCCACTTTTTCCCTAGGGATGTCCAGCTGGGCGATTTGTGATATTCATGTGACATCGCATAATATCCATCGGACGTCCCAAAGAGATGAACACATGACGTTTTACGGACATTCCATGGAGGTCCCGCTGGACATCCTGTAGGATATCTATGAAGAGGACATTCGGCCATCTGATCCACACGTATAGGACATCCTGTGATGTTGCATGGACGTCGCAAATATCCCGGCTGGACATCCCCTGGACGTCCAAATGATATTGAATGCTATTAGGGCCCTGTAGCCTCCCAGTTTGATTAATACAATATAATGTATTTACATCACCGTTTGAAAACATGATTGAGTGTTAGACATGTAACTTGTAATAATAAAAGAATCGCAACATAACTAGTATCAACACAGCGTCTGAGGCGATTAATATGTTTCTTGAGTTATCAAATTCCCTGTGTGAACCATATCTGATAAAAGTCACTACAAAAGCATTTCTCCTGAAGAACAGTGTATATTGTTTCGTTTGTCTGTTTTTTCGGTGGGTCTTCACAAGTTAGCTGTGTTTTACGAAAAATAATTTAATAATTGGAAGAAGGCTGTAGAAAAACATACTGACATCAAGCAGCAAGACGAAAGCAGCAATCACCGAAATAACATGGAAAAATGGGCGAACTACACACTTATGAAGAGTCGTAACCAAGAGACATCAGTTTCGAGCAAGATAAGTGATGCTAACAAAACAATTGAAATGGGACTATCATATCAATTTTAAGAGCATATGTATTTATTTATTATATCAGGTGTAGGAATATTAAAATCATTATTTGTATTGTTAAGGTTATATGCAGCACACAGTCGACATAAAATCATGTAAAGAGTTTCATTAATTCGTTGACAAAGACCTGGCAAGTGTGTTTCCCTCTTACGTACATGAAAGCTGATGACCGAAGCAAACAATAGCTGAACTTCCTGGATTGATTCACGCTTATGGAAAGACCTAGGAGAATGAACCAAACCAGGAAGGTAAGAAAGCAATGTTCGCGAAATTTGGTAATGATGTAAAGAGAGGTGACGAGTAGATTGAGGGAAGGAGAAAACAGGATTCGGATTTTGAGACGGGGATCGTAAGCACCAAGTTTGGAGAGTGGAAAAAAGTATACGACAGCCAAGACTCGAATACGCGTGTCTCGTTTGAGACGATTGAACGAGCATCAGCTTGCAAGTAAGTGCCAAGTCAAACTGTACTTTCTAAAGGGTCACATAATTGCCAGAAGTCACTAAAATCTATTTCGAAGTAATTTAACGTAATTTTAGAAAAGTTTAATAAATTTAGGTGGAAGTTTGATTAATAAAATATAAATTAATAATAAAACTGTGTTTGGCAACATCATACGAAATCAAAATGTTTTATTTAATTAATAAGACCAATGCCATACATTTGAAGTTAAAATAAGTCATGTGACTCTAGTTCGATAGTAGTCAGTTCGGCGGCCTGGATGGGCACAGGTACCGCTGGCTTCGCCCTTACACTGTTCAGCTCTGCAGCCGATCACAGACAAAAAGACACATTTTGGCAGACCAAACGAGGACTACAAGATGGCGGAAGCGCCGGAGTTTGAAAATCTTATTTCAAACAATAAATCGATCCCGAAAAACCAAATGTTTATACAAGGTGTTGGTAGGTCGCGGGGCTTGAAGTGCATTTGAAGTTAAAACATGACCCCAATTTTAGTAATGATCCCACCCATTATGTTGACTTGTTTTTTTAATACGGTTAATTTACTCTATATATTTGGTTGGTGAAGGTAGCAGGCTAGTGCCCATTTAGTAAAATATGTAAAGTTAACGAGCAGCTTGACCCAAAATATATTATAGTTGTTAGAATACGATGAGGATACAAATATAATGAAATGAAGCAACAATTCTTGAATGACCAAGCGAAACTGTACCGACAAGCACCTACATCTGGATGTAACGAAACACGTAAACATATTAGTTAGTAGTACAAATATATAATGTTATTGTGTAGATATAAGTTTCAGGTAAATATATATATTTCATCTAGGGTTTAGCAAGTAAGATATCAAAATGGACAACAACCAAACAGTAAACCACTTTTCAGTAAATCTAGACTTTCCGAAATTTGACGAATCGCAGCATGATATTGAGGCTCATTTTCGGACGTTAGAGGATTTACAACTGTTGTTGTTATGGTCAGAAAGTAGGTTACGACGAATACTTCCGGTAACATTTGTAGGTTCTGCAAGGCAGAAACTTAAACTACAACTGGCAAAGCCTCACATTCAGTCATTGACTTATTCAGATTTAAAAGAATATCTCATCAAATTGTTCGACAAGGTCGTGATCAAAGATCAGTTTTATTCTTTGTTCAATACAGAGTGCAAGGAGAAAATGAATATATTATGCGATACATACTCGACAAAGAAATTTTGGCATCTAACATGGAAGATCCACTATCAGAAAGTGCGATAACCGAACAAATAAAATTAGGTTTATCACCATATTTTCTAGATAGGATCGGCGTAAATGAATATAGGGACGTTCAAGATGTGTTAGTAGTCGAGCGAAACAGGCTAAGAGTAAATTATCGAAAGAAAAGGTTGACAGAAAGAAAAAAAAAAGACACATATAAAGCGTAATCCAAGTAATCAGGAATGTGCTTTCACA
Source organism: Lepisma saccharinum (assembly GCA_022664845.1). NCBI lineage: Eukaryota > Metazoa > Arthropoda > Insecta > Zygentoma > Lepismatidae > Lepisma > Lepisma saccharinum. The sequence continues at coordinate 26,403 of JAGDQP010019420.1, forward strand.
CAAGAAACCGTTGAAAACCATTGTCACGTAGCCGTACAACGGGATGCAAGGAATCATATTTCTGAAGTGTCAAGTAGGTTCAATGAGCAAGGCCATGACATACATCCTAGATGTTCTGTATCCAAGCCTTCGAACAGCGAAAAGAAAAACAAACGTAAACATATTCTTAGCAATAATAATAGTAATAATAATAATACAAAGGTAGACAAGATACAAAGTGTTTTAACACACATTGAGCAATTAACTCAACTTTTAGAAGAACTTAACAAACAAGGCAACCTGTATCACAAAATAAGTAATACTAGAAATAACAGAGCGAATGGTAGTAGCTCATCACAAAGGAAAGTTAAAGGTCAGGGTCGATACCGAAACTATTATTTCCAAAAACAGTGTGTTAGGCAGGAAAACGAGTATCAAAAACAACATTATAATAGAAATAGAAGTGATTTCGAGTATAATACCTATAATTCAGGAACGTATTTTGACAATCAGTACAATCTAGGGCCCTCATACCAAAATTATGACAACGTGGTATTGCACCCAACTCCTCAACATTGTGAGTACATAAACTCAAATGCTATGTTTATACAGCCACAGTATGATGTATATAATTATAATAACCAGGGTACTATAATTTCCAACAATCACCAAGGTAACTCATTGCGACAAGTACCATCCCAGCTTATGCCTGGTGTAGTGAAAACGGCAGGGAACCCAATTCAGGTACCATCCCGACCTATACCTTGTGTAGTGCCAAACGAAGAGAAATCTCGTGAAATTCCATCCCGGTTTATACCTGGCATAATGTCAATGGGAAAAGAGCCATTTGAGGTACCATCTCAATGTTCGCCCGGTGAAAAGGCACAAAAGGAAAAATCTCAAGAAATTAACAATGAAATTTTAATTTATGCTAACAGAAAGGTGCCTAGCAGTAAAAATAGTGAAAACATTAATTCATGACGAAAATATTCATACTAACACACATACTTACAATGACACAAAAATAAACGAAACGGAACAACAAAATGAGACAATACGACCGAAATTACTTTTTTGAAACAATTTAGCAAGCATCAATGGTAAGATAAATGGTCAACAAATAACAATAATTGTTGATTCCGCTAGCCAGATTTCCCTGATTAATGGAAATTTAATTAACAAAAGTTGGAAAATTGAACAGGTGAAAACGAAAGTAAGGGGCATTTCAGACAACGTTATAGAATTAGACAAAATAGTGGTAGCAAAATTTTTGATAGCAGTTAGATCATTTCACTACACGTTTAGAATTGTAGAGGATTTTCAAGCACAAATACTTTTAGGAGTTGATTGAATGATTGATCATTCTTGTAAAATATATTTTAACACCAATAATTTTACAGCAAACAGACATGGAAGGCCACCAACAAAATTTAACGCAGATGGCGATGTGGTATACAAAGTATCCGAAACAATAGCATTTTCTTTACAAAAACAATATAAACCAAGTTATATCTTAGCCAGAAAATTGATACTAGCCCCCAAAACAACTAAAAGTTTTCCAGTTAAGCTAGTATATTCTAAAGATAAAAACCAAAATTGTCTAGAACCTAATTTAGAACTAAATAAGAGTAAAGATATTATTATAGTTCCGACGATATTTTTAACAAATGACAAAAGAGCAGAAGTATCTAATGTAACAAATGAGGTAATCAAATTAGACAAAGGCATAATTATTGGCAATGCTGCACAGATAAATGTTCCCCCAGTGCAGGAATGTTACGCTTTATCAATTTATAATTCAAACGAACAACAAAGGACATTATTACAGGACAGAAATCTTTTCGATCCAAAAAGAATTCAGATCGGGGACTCTATCAAACCAGAAATTCGATCCGCAATTTTGAATTTATGTTATAAATTTGCCGACGTTTTTCAATGGGAACAGGATAGATTAGGACATGTCAGAGACTATCAATACTACATAAATACAGTTCCTCATCAGCCCTACTACCAAAACAGTACCAAATCCCTCTGCACCTATTACCAGCGGTTAAGCAGGAAATTGAGAAACTCCTTTGTCAAAAAGTGATAGAGTACACAAAATCAGCATACAATTCGCCCGTACTTTTAATCAAGAAGTCTTCAGGTTCGCTTCGAACTATTTTGGGCAATAGAGATTTAAATAAAGTCGCTATTTTTGAGAGACCAGCACTCGAATCCAAAAACCAAACATTTTAGCCACAATTTCTGGGTATAATTATTACGTCAGCGCAGATGTTAGTTCGGCTTTCTTTACCGTGGAGCTCGATCCTCGCTCACGCCCGTTAACAACATTTAGAATACCTTCTCTAGGGACATTCCAATTCACCACCATAACTCAAGGATTTTTGAATAGTCCAACGCCGTTCATTCAAATGCTGAACAAATGCTTAGCCAACGCAGCAATAGGTCACTTAGCCCACTATGTAGATGACATCTTTCTATTTGATGACTCCCCAATTGAAATGGTGAAACATTTAAGAGAGGTTTTCACGAAATTACAGCAAACAGGCCTCAGACTATCCCTTGAAAAGTCTCGTTTTCTTTTCACAAAAATACAGGCAGTCGGTCATGTGGTTAGTAAAACAGGGTTCAGACCAGCAGATAAAGTTATAGAAAGTATTGAAGCTCATGCACCCCCAAAAGATGTGAAAACGCTACGTTCATTCTTAGGAACGGCAAATTTTGCGCGCCGAATGTGCAAAAATTATGCGCAGACAGTAGCACCACTCCAACAATTACTCAAGAGAGACCAAAAATTTGAATGGGGCGAGCCGCAACAACAGACGTTCCTTTCTATAAAAAAAGAAACTGGTTGAGGCACCAGAACTCTATCCATGTCGCCCAGGAAATGAGTTAAAGGTGACAACCGATGGGAGTTACCACGGCATCAGTGGGATTCTCCAGACCAGAGAAGGGCCAGATCAACCCTGCAAAATCGTCTCGTATTACTCGAGAACTCTTCGAGAAAACGAAACTAAGTGGTCGATACTTGAGATTGAACTTTCGTCGATCGTCTCGAGCCTAAAAGCGTTCCACTTTTACATTTATGGAACGCATTTTACGTTGGAAACAGACAATAAAATTATCACGTTTCTGAAACAAGCACCACGTTTATCGCCACGCCTTTGTCGATGGTCGATCATGATATAAGTCTATAACTATACCCCAGTGTACGTCACAACTGCTAAGAACTTCTCGGACAGTTTATCTCGATTGACCCAACGAAAACCAGATAAAACAGACATTGAAATAGTTGACCAAGATTGCTTATGTACTTTCACAGAGCCACTAAACATTCGGGAAGAACAAAAGAAAGATAAAACATTTGGTCCAATAATTTATTTCCTGCAAGGAGAAATTAACAACGACAGTAGTCTAGAAAGGCAGTCTAAGAGCTTTGAGCTAAAAGGAGGAAAATTATATAAAGTACATAGACTAGGGAAGGCACAAACCTCTCTCATTTGTATTCCGGATAGCATGAAATCACAGGTTTTAGATATCATACATTCACGGCCAGAGATAGGGAGCCATTTTGGTTTTTCTAAAGTCTATAATATGTGCTTACGAAAACTACATGATATGGATGAAACAGACAATTAGGAAATTTATTGATTGTTGTGTAGTTTGTCAGAAGAATAAAATTAGTAGAATTCCAAGAAAAGTATTCCCACAGACATATCCGCAACAGAGATTTTTTTCAGATATATTTCTAGATGAAATTGGCCCTATGTGCAAGACTAGAAAAGGAAAATTCACCCATATATTAGTCATGGTTGATTTAGCAACAAACTACATGATAACCAAACCACTACCAAATTTGACAGCAGAGAAAGTAGCAGATGCGCTGTTTTATGACCTGATAGTTCCTTATGGTATTCCTACCACTTTACGCTTAGATAAATTACCAGGACATACTAGCGGCATTATAAAAGAATTATCAAAGCGATTAGGTTTTAAATTAGCATTTGCTGTACCATCCTCACACAGATCTTTATCGATTGCGGAAAAAGGTGCAGACATTGTACAACAATGTCTCAAAATGTATGTCGAAAAGAATGGTAGAAATTAGAATTTGATTTTGCCTTTAATTACTGCGGCAATAAACCAAGGTATTAATTGCAATACAAAGCAATCGAGTCAATATCAGCTCATGGGTTATTCTCCGAGAACGGTATTGGACGTTATTTTGGATGAACCCGCTATATCATTGAGTAATGAAGAAAGATTCAAAAACATTTAACTAGCTAGACAAATTGCTCACGCTAATGGCCTGAAAGAATTTGAGAAAAGAAAAGAACGATATGAGAAACAACACAAGTATCCCGAATTTAAAAAAAATGACATTGTACTCATATTAAATAACAAACCTATCAAAGATGTACCACGTGTCTTCTCCACGAAATACGACATTGTCGGAGTTATAAAGGAAACATTAAACCAAAATAAGTACCGTATCTTAGTAACCACAAGTTCCAGAAAGAAAAAGTTAGAAGATGTGGACATTTCACGGATAAAGAAATTTATCATTTAATAGCGAAAAATAGATACTATGTGCCAACTGTAGCTGAAATTTAACTATTGATGGCGTGTCAAAACATCTCCTTGTGAGATTCCGATGAAAGTGAAAGCAGTAACAACATAGGAAATTTTTTGGAAATTTTAGAATTTACGGCTAGGCATGATAAGCGAATCAGTAAAAAATTTCAATTTTGCCCAAAAATGCAAAATATACACACCACTCAATTCAAGTTGAATTGTTGGTCATTGTGAGGAAAGTGGTGCTTCAAATAATATCGAAAGAAGTACATGCTGCTGTTTATTTGCGATTCTGGCTGATGAAACCAAAGACATTACTAAGCAGAAACAGACATTATTATTACAATAATTCAATATATGAACGTTTTCTTGGCTACTATCCTTGTTCATCAATAACTGTTAATTCATTTTATCTGAACATAAAGAAGGTATTGGCAGAATGTGACATAGATGTGAATAATTGTGTAGCACAAGCGTATGATGGTGCTTTGGTAATGAGTGGACATCTTTCAGGTCCACTTCTCAAGAAAGATGTTACTCAGTCAATTTACGTGCATTGTTACAACCACCGCCTTAATTGATATGTGCCGTGGTGTCGAAGAAGTTCAAATCTTTTTTTCTCGTTACAACAACAGTTGTACCTTTTCATGTCACGTTCTAGTGTTCACCCTGTGTTTCTGAAAGTGCAAGATGAGAACAATTAAAGAAAACTTGAACTGAAACCAATTTGTGACGTTAGATGGGTTTGCCAAATTGCGTCATGTCAAGCTGTGAAAACTGCATTTCCTGCCATACTTTTGGCAGTAAATCGAATGGTTGCAACAGAAAAGTACTCCGAGAAAACATGTGAATCTAAGGGGTAAAGATATTCTCGATCGAATAGATTTCAACTTCGTGTTTTCTCTTATTCTCTTTTGCATTGGTTTGAAAAATCTTAAAGTCGTCTCCGATTACTTGCAGAAAAGTGACTGTGACCTTGTAGCCTGTACGCTTGTTGATTCCTTAGTAGAAAGAGCAAAGTAATTACGAACAAACACAAGTAATTTTGAGCATTTCATTGCAGTATGAAAGGCATCCTCTGAGGAGAACAATATTGAAACATTTAGTAATACCAAGAACATTCGAAAACTTGCAAAACGGTTTCAGAATTATATTGTCGAGTGTCAGCTGAGAACAATAGGCCAATAACTGAAGAAGATGTGTGAATTAAAATATAGTTTCCAGTGCTTGATCGTCTTATTTCCGAGTTGAAAGAAAGATTTACAAATATCAGCACTATATTGGTTGGAGTAAGTTGTTTGAACCCACAGAGTGAACATTTTCATAAATACGAAAAGTTGCAAGTTTTCGGTCGTCAATGCAATTGTGACTTAGATTGTCTGGAATCAGAACTGAAACATGTCCCAAAAGTCATCAGACACTATGAGGTAGAAAAGAATATAAAAATAAAAAGTCTTTGAAAGCTTCTTTATATGCAGGAGAATATCAAAATTGCTTTTCGCGAACTGCATAAACTGTGTGTTATTGCAATGGGCATACCCCCATCAACAGCTGGATGTGAACGAACATTTTCTAGTTTGCGCCAAGTAAAAGATTATCTTCGTAATAAAACTGGCTTCGATAAGCTCTGATAGGAACCTGTACTTTCAATTGAGAAGAAACTTGCTAAGTCTCTGGACATAACTCAAGTTGTAGATAAGTTTTTAAGTGCACATAAAAACAGACGTATTCAATTATAGATTTAATGTTTACGCAAAGCTCATGCTGTAGATATTAAGTACGCGAGTTTACTTTAAAAATATACATATATTATAGATATTTTCAGGTATTAGGTATTATAGATATTATGGGTTTAGGTATTATAGACATTTTTATCTAACAAGTAAGGTTCGCGAACGCGCAGAAACAAATATAGCTACAATGTGGTTCAAATGAAAGAGCATTACGAATATATGCATAAAACACCGAAGAAAACTTCTCCTTCATATATAGTTCAAGAGTAGCGGCACTTAAAAATCGAAACAATGTCGAATGAGGCAGGTGAGGCGCAGTCCAGAACCACCCTTGTATTTTGAAAATGGGTCGACGATGGGTGATGAAACTTGGGATAGAGGTAAACAGGATGGGACCACACCAGATGATGCTAGTAGGCATCATGGCAGCCATCTTGAAATCCGCCATCTTAGATTGAGTTCCGAAACTTTAAATAGGAAGAGGGTCAAGTGGCATATGCATTAAGGCCAGAATTTTACCACCAACACGCCTGTGCAGTTATTTTTTCCATAAAGTAAGTCGTGTTTGAGTTATTGTCACTGAATATTCCCATATAGCATCTAAAGAATGTGTTGAATATGCTCCCTGTTTTGTACTACACATAATGCAAGGCATTTCTTCCAGACATCATGTACCGGAATAATATGTCAGGAAAAACAGAGGTGCATGCATTCATAATTCACCACTTAACAAATCGGAGAGCCGTGATTCTCTCTTACCATGGGCAAGAGATGGATCCCCAAATAAGTCATTTTATTGTTTCTACGCATTCACGAACTTACATGCAGAAAGAAATGGTATAAAAGTAGTGCACGAGAAGTACATGCAAAAAATCTAAAAATTCTCTCTCTCAGTGCTAGTACCAAAGTAGAGCCATGTAAATATCGAAGCGACAAAATACAACATATGATAATGACATTGGTTATACGAAGGAAGCAAAACGCTATGCCACATATAGGTATGCTCTTATTAACGTCATGACAACTCTCTCTTGCAATATTCGAAATTGTTAAATTCGAAACAGAAGTTTGGAAATCAAAGTCAGCGTTATCAAAAATGCATGAACAATTACAACGTATGGCAGTGAAACACTTCTACAAGCAGATGAATAAAAAAAAGTGTAATTCGCGTATAGCACACTTAAGTATTGCATCATTAGTACACTCCTGTTCCGAACATTCCTTTGGAACAAATTCAAAACAGAATTGAACGGGATCCACGTAGCTTCCTGGTTTTGAGAACAAATATCCTGCCATATAAAATGAATGCTTAATCATGTTTTTAAAGCGATCTGCTCGGAACTGATTGAAAATGAAAGATTGTAGTTTCAGCAAATTGTTACTTTTCATCAATGTCGAGGAGATTGCTTTACAATATGACATCGGCATTCATCTTACATGGTAGGTTTTCTTTTCAAATCCGGTAAAGTGCGTGGATCCTGTTGAATTTGTGGTGAATTTCCTCCAGTTTCAAGCACAATCCATTTCATTACCACGTCGAACACTTATTAACATGATAGTGAAAAGTTTCTGTATACATCTGATTACTCACATCTGTCCATAAGATGGCTTCATTTGGATACATTATCATTTTTGTCTGTTTGATGAACTTGACTTTGCATGGAAATTGTTATAAACGTCATCAACAGTCTTAGAAATCTTAACAGGACCTACAATTTTGGTAGGCTCTAAACCACTGCGTCCAATAGGCCTAACTGGATTTGCACCCGCAAAGGCGCGGTCCGAAGGAGAAAGCTCTTACTACTATTCCAAGCCGCATGGTTTCCAACAGGATTTTTGAGTTTGGGAAGTGTAAAGTTAAAATTGGGAGGATTTAAGTATTGTACGGTGTCTATCGATTTTTCACAGCAAAAATTTTAAAGTTAGGGGAAGCGGTTATCGAGATTATAAGTGGGAAACACCCTCACAGGGGTGGGTCTAGTGGAGTCACTGCCAAGCCCGAACCACACAATTGACTTTACTTTCCAACTTCTGTTTCAACTTTGAACAGTTCGAGCGTTGCAAGAGAAAGTTGTCATCAAGTTAGAGAATATGCCTTTATGTGACAGCGTTTTGCTTTCTTCGTCTACCTAAGGTCATTATCGTATGTTGTACTTTGTCGCTTCGATATTTACGTGACTACTTTGGTACTAGCACTGAGAGAGA
>JAGDQP010019421.1:0-18576 GCA_022664845.1 Lepisma saccharinum
TATTATATAACACAAGCAATTGACAACTATTATCTTACACTTCTAGTTTCATCATATTTCACGAATGTGTTTCAAGCAATAGGACATGAGATTGGAAACTCGTTCGATCGGAATAGGATTTCAGCATTGTTCTTTGAAACTTCGCTACAAAATTATATTTAATTCTCTCTTCTTTAATTTTAGTTAATTTCTGTACTTATTTACGTTTCTCAACTTTAAGCGTTTCTGCTATAGTCAAATTGTGGTCGCAAGTAATGTTCGCTCCATGAAAAGATTTAGAATTGTTTAAACAATATTGAAACCACTTCTAGATCAACATGTAATCGATCTGAAACCTTTCTTTATCTGGATATGTCCATGTATATCTTCTAGAATTGAATTTACGCGTATGTACGGCCTTTTTGGTTCAGACATCTACAGCATCTGGGGATCAGTCAGATGCATATCTCTTTGTATGATGTTTAAACCACGCAACTATTGAGTTTTGATTACAAAATTTTGGTTTGTTTATATTTCCTAGTACATTCTCTCCTACTACTTTCTATCTTGTCCTTCACCAGCTACTATATTACAGTTGTTCACGTGCCGTTCATTTTTCTTAGAATAAATTCCTCTCAGAACTTGATCTCTGCGTATTTTTAGCTGTGGATGTATTTCTGCGTATTTTTAGCTGTGGATGTATTATAACAAAATATTTTCTTCCTTCTTTCGGCATTACAATTATCATGGTGTCGTTACTTATTCTATTTTCGAATTCTTCTTTTTTAGTGTCTTTCAATAATGACTCCTACTTCCTTGCTACTCCCTTCTCTGTTCCCGAACAACAGAGCATCCGATACTCTCCATTTCGAATTTCATCATTTCATTCCCACCCTGCATCACACAGTCCTACTGCATCTACGTATATGGCTTGATCTTACTTCTTTCAGGGTTTCCATCTTATTTGCTTACAGTAGTTTCCGGACTTTGCACATACCTATTCTTAATTTTACTTTCATTCCACTGGTTTTCTTTTTGTCTCCTCGAACCCACTTCTTTCCTTGAACAATAACCTCTCCCAAGTCATCTTACCCTAGACAATACGAATGGGTGGCTATCTTACTTCTCCCTTGAGCCAGATCATTAAGTTCTATCGTGAATAGAAACTAGGGAAATAATGCGATAACTTCGTATTGCCTTGCGCATTAAAGTCTCTTATCTACTAGTCAGTCGCTCGTGTTTGGTAGTATAGGCTACTAAAAGAACTGATGTTTAATTCCAGGAAGAGGAGAATTAATAAATAACACCTTTACCTTTGTTTAATTGATAGCTTGTGGTAAAAAATAAGATGAAATAGCCAAGGAAAGGCTAATTAGTGCAGCAGATAGTTTAAATATTTTGCAGAATTGCTTTTAATGATAAAAGCATGAGACTTACAGCATGGATAGTGCACATTATTCTAAATAATTTATTTCGTATAATTATATAAGATTCAAGATTCAAACCCACTGAATAAGACGAGAAAGAATATCACGCATCAGAAATTTACCCGAAGATACAGTGAAGCAATGTGAAAATGTCATTCTCAAGTATATCTTTTCTTGCATTTAATCCCTTTGAGGATAGAGTGGAGCATTACCTGGAACGTTTCAATTTACACTGTGTTGTTCACGATATCGAGGATGAAAAGACGGCAGCTCTAATTTTAACGTGCTTAGGTGATAAAACTTATGATCAGTTTCAGGCCCATGTTGTTCCGAAGAAATTGACCCAACTTTCATTCAAGAGATGCAGATTTTTCAGCAATAAATCAAACATAATTACAGGACGTTTTGCGTTTCATAGATTGTGTCAACATCCAGGACAGTCAATTAAGGATTATGTATCATATCTATGAACACAAGCAAATAAGTGTAAATTCGGTACATTCCTCAATGAAACTCTAACAGATCAAATTGTATTTGGAATAGTAGACAATAATCTTCGTAAACGATTATTATCACCAGAAGATTTGAACTTTGAAAAAGCAGTAACAATAGCTAGTCAATAGCTTTATATAGAGACAGTCAATTGTTAGCAAATCATTCAATTAGATTAGTTTCTAATAACAATTCGGAAGTAAACCAAATTATGGGGGGAAAATCCAACAAAGAAATTTTGTGATATCAATATTTATGTAAGAACCTGTCCTTACTGTAATAGGGCATATATTCGAAACAAATGCCCTGTGAATGGCAAAACCTGTAATTTTTGCTATAAGTTAAATCATTTCCAAATCCGATGTGACCAAAGACTGGAGGTACAACAACATCAACAGAAATTTTCACCAACAAGGATGGAAGTTAAGGAAGTACAAGAGAATGAAGAACAGGAACTGATCAATACAATCTCCAATATCAAAGTTGGTTTATGTATAGACGATTTTTTGATTAGCTGTGTATCAGACAACAATCAGCTATCGTCTTCTCCAGCTATGGTGCAAGAATTAATGGTGAAAATAAGGATTTGCTCGTCGATAGTGGTTCCTGTATTGATATCATCAGTATGGACACATTAAGAGACTAGCGTGTGTCAGCTCGAATAGAACCACATTCAATTCCATACCAAGATGTAAACAACAAAATTGTACACAATATATAAAAGATAGTGTTCCCCATGATCTACAAACACAGTCTATACTTTACGGAATGGACAATATTAGGCAGCTCAATACCATTACCGATACTGGGAAGACCAGGTATGGACCTAATTCTCGGAAACTGAAAATCTCGTCCATCATTATAGAATGGATGGGAAAATCTACAGAATCAAACCAGAAGGAACCAAATCTGTCAGTCAGTAGAAAGTAAGATACCTGGATATTGAAACTATGCAAGAGATACAAGACGACTACCAGTAAAGGACTATATTAATACTACAAGAATAACACAACTATTCACAACATTACAACACAATCTATTAAAGTTAGAGCAAGCACATCTTAGTCTGAAAGACTGGATAGAGGAGAGACTGAAAACTACTACTAATATGGACGAATTATCTAAGAACGAGCAAGAAATAAGTGAAGCACTCATCACAACCCAGAACAGAGAAAAGATTAAGGAAGAAGACAGAGGAATCAATATATAGAGAGAAGGAAGATGAGAAAATATTAACAAATAATGAGGAGCAGGGAGCAGCTAGTCAGAATAATTTTGATTACTGTGTAAAAGAGATAGGTTATGAAGAAGTGCTATAATATCCTAGGTTTGTATCGAGGAGACATATTTGTCAAACTTGGTTCGACAAGAGGTATTTGAAAGAAATTAAACTGGACATCGCAAGATCCTTTAAAGATATAATTTTTGTAGATATGGATTAATGACGTTACGCTTTGATTGAGTACAAAATATAAATGTTGATTATTTTAGATGTGGTAAGATTAGATTAGGTTAGATTTTGCAATTTTATATATTTAGTATGAGATAATGTCTCAGTGAGGTTTAGTTAGGAAATAACTAACGTATTCTGAACTTAAATTGAACGTGAACTAAGATAAAATATGTACACTGAGAAGCTAATTTATTACAGCAAGGTTAAGTATTCAATAGTTGTAGCTTAGATTAGATTTGAATACAGTATATGTTGAATACAGTAGATTTGAATACAGTATATCTAGAAGGCGGGTTGTTGATAGGTATTTACAGAGGCGGCGTTTGGGGGTGGCAACTGGGGCAACCGCCCCAGGCCCCGCGTTCCGAGTTGATATTTTTCTTACTCAATGATATAAAAGTTGATTTGTAAAAAAAAGTTTACAAATAAACTAGTTTGTATAGTTTCCATGCGAAATGTAATGTGAAATGGAAATGAATAAAGAAGCACTTGTAATTAGCAATGCAGTTTTTAAAATATATTCTACTTTCTTTAAATAAATTATGTCGGATTTTTTTTCATAAGAAACCGTTGTTCGTTAAAAAAGAGAATATTTAGTAATAAATTTAGGGTTAGGAATGAAAGGAAGAAGTGAGAGGAAGCATTTAGGGGGAAGTTGCTTACTGTTTTATCGGCTTTAGATGTAACATTTCGGCGCTCAGCGATTTTTACTTGTACTTTGGCCCCGCAGGGTCATTATTGCCCTAGGCCCCGCGCTCACCTAACGCCGGTTCTGGGTATTTAACTATATATTACGACCAATTACAAAATGATAGAATAGCTTACTTTGGAAAGAATGAAAGAACATTCAATTCATTGATTTTAATATAAAATGTCTAGAAATCTAGTTGATGATATTGCTGTCATATATCTGAATAGAACGATGGAAAATTATTGATATGCAAGAATAAGCTAAGTAGCAATTTGCTTGAGAATATGTTTGTGTAAGAAAGTATTGAGATATGCTGTTGGAAGTATTAATCTGCAATAAATGATGCTTGAAGTATCGTATAATTTCATTTAAACATAATACTATTGGTTTTGTAAGTCTAATAAAGTTGCTCCCAGAATTTCTCTACATTCGAGTTTGTGTATTTACCTTGTATAACAAGTTCTTTTGTCAACTGATTCAAGATATATTCTGTTGTATCAAGTAGGGTATCATCTAATTTGTTTAAGCAATAGACTGAAGACAGAAATTGCTTTTAGTTGTTTAATTTTCCTCCAAGACACCTAAATTGCAGCTTCTATATTCTACTTCATTTAATTTGTTTTGTGCCATTGACTTCTTTTTAGCAGCATTTGATTTCCGCTTTATTTCTAGCTTCGTTATGTTTTCTGTCACTCCTTTGTTCTGATCATCTTGTTCATTCCTTTCCCTCAAATATGGTCGAAACATTCGTTCATTTCAGGTTTACTTCTTCTGTTATTTCTTTACATCTCTAAGGTGTTCTCAGTTAGTGATGTCCATATCCTGTTTCTCTGCCCAGTCTGTACCCTGTTCCTCTGTTATAGGTTTCATATCCACTGTTTCCTACTTACAGGAGGAAAGCAACTCTCTTTTACTGAAATTGAAGACCTGAATTGAAAAAATCACAAGTCTATTATTTTAAAATTTTCATATTTTCTGTTCGTCGGTATCTATGTTCCAAGGGCTATCCACCTGCATAAATATTACATTATATTCCCACCACAGAGGACTGTTTTTCGTTCCTCCTCAAAAATATACCCCGGTGGACTTGGGATGTTTTTCAATTCAGGTTTTCAATTAACATTCATTTCGCTTAAAATTACCTTCATGTGATAACACGTGGTTCGGTCACACTTGCTCTAATTACTAATAGAACGAATCACTGCGATGATCATGATTTATCTTCTTAAGCGATTTTTATTACTATTTACATATCATATCGCTTACTATTGTGAGATTAGTTCTTTTCTTAAGTTCATGACTTCTAACTATAATTGCTATTCCAATTTTTTTTCTCTTACTGTCATCGTCATCGTCATGTAACGTACTTTGACTGGTGCATTCTCTTATGTCCTAACTGTTTTGCTGTGTACACCATACAGATATAGTCTACATCTAACAAAGGAAAATCCACTTCTGAAAGCCTTTCAACAGATCTTGCTTCTAACTAAACCTATAACATACTTACATTTATTACGAGTTCATTGTGCATCTCCCATTTCCAGTTCCTTTCCCCTTTGATTACTTTATTCCAGGTATAGTACAGGATGGACATACTAGTGATACAAGAAGTCTGACCGGAAGGTCTAGATAGCATTCGACAGGGCAAATACGCTTTCTACTTCGGAGGAGCTCAGTCATACCATTTTGGAACAGGATTCCTAATTGAGAATAGTACCCTTCTAGCTGTTCAGAATATAGAGTTCGTTAATGAAAAACTATCCTACATTAAGATACGTACTCAATGGTGCAACACGGTTTTAATTAAGTCCCATGCTCCGACCGAGGAAGCTGATGCTAACGACAAAGATATATTTTAAGATGAGCTATATAGGTTGTTTGAGCCGTTACCGATACGAAAACTGAATTGGGGCATTTCAAGGGATAGGTAGGCAGGGAAGAAAGTTCTAGACCTACTATGGGCAAATCCAAGTCTTCACGAAGAAAGCAACAACAGTGTGACTTTCGCTACATCGGAAAACCTATTAGTAACATCAAGACATACACGAATACGAATGGATATCTACGGATGACAAAATACAACCTGAACGATCCCGTGTTAGTAGATAAACAAAGATATACCATCATAACGGACGTTAGGGCTTACAGAGGAGTGGAAGGTGAAATCGACTATCAGATAGTGATCACGAAACTGAGGTAGAAGCTGTGCATCGCGAACAAGGAAAACAAAGGAATATAGTAACTTAAATTTGAAGTTAAGCGATTAGATAATCTGAGCATAAAGGCAGATAACGAAGACGAAATAAAAAATAGGTTCGAAATCTTAATCGAATCGAATACCGTAATAATAAAGACAACATTAATAATTAAATTGATGTAAGATGTGAGAGGCAATTCGTATACATTGAAGGATGCAACGAAAGAACGAGGAAGAAACGACAGTAAAACAATACTTGCTTTCATTAAGAATGCATTGAGCTTCATGAGGAACGAAAACAAGACAATGATGGATAAGTAATAAATCCGAAGCAAACCTGAACCACTACAGTAACGCGAGACGTAACGGTACACGCGGGTTTAGAAACAAAAAGCGAGAATATTTTACGCAGAAAATCCTGGAAATAGAGGAAAACGGTAAGACAAATAAGATACGTGACTACACAAAAAGGCAAACTCACTGAGCAAAGATCCCAGGCCGAGGTTAGGGATGATTAAAAATGAACGTAGAGATCTTTAGGCGGAACCTGCTAAAATTCTCAGTGTATGGAAACGTTATTTAGACAAACTTCTTTAATGCAGACAATAATAGGAAATTGAAATTTATACCGCAGAACCGTGGATACTCGAACGTTTCCAAAGGAATTAAAAATTTCAGTAATATTTCCGGTGTATATGGAAAGGCAATATATCTTACTGTAATGATTACCATTTCTCACAACATGTTACAAAGTATTGAGTAATTTTCTGCTAATGTGCCTAAACGTATACATAAACGAAATAAATAGAGATCAAGAATGTGGATTTAGGAAAAATAGATCCACGCTGGACCACCAAAGTAACAAAAGACATCCATAACACTCATCTTAAACCACCATTTTTCGTTGGACCTATGTGCAGTAGGATGTCAGCAAACGTTGGTTTAAGATGAGTCGGACTTCCAACGAATGTCCAACCAGAAAAGCATCAAATTAGCCAATAGTTGGCCCAATATCAAGAAAACTAACAAAAGGCCAACGTAAAAAATAAGGTAGGCAAGTTGGTAACATTTTAGGGGTTGAGACAACGTAAAGCCAACCATAAAAGCCAATAGCTGACTCAATGTAAAGAAAAGTAACAAAAAGCCAACGTAAGATATAAGGTATGCAAGTTGATAACATTTTAGGGGTTGAGACAAGGTAAAACAAGCCATAAAACCCAATAGTTGGCCCAATGTCAAGAAATCAAACAAAAGACCAACGTGAGACACAATGAAAACCATAAAGTATGCGTTAAAACATACATTGGTCCAATGCTTCTTTCTATAAAAAAAAACACACACACGCGTGTGTGTTTGTCACTTCCTGCTGTTGAGGAAGAAAATGAAGGAGGAGAAGATCGTTGGTTTACCGACCTGAATCCGAACTTGGGCCAACCAATTTTATTTTTTCAACAATACGCGAGAGGGAGAGAGAGAGAGTTGGCTGGAGGGTTTTTCTTGCTGAGTTCAGTAATAATACAAGCGCATATAACCCAAAGTACTAATAAAGTACGTGCGTTGCTGCGTGCGTTAAATGTGCGTGAACGCTGCGATCGTTGCATGCGTTACTTGATTTCTTTAACAGCTTTTTATGTATATGTAAGGATTATTTTTAACTTGACTTTATACATAAACGATTATTCCATGCGTTATTTAGCCTTTCCCTGAAATGTATTAGTTTGATTTTTTATGTACACGGTACCTGCGTCATTATTTTTATGAGTTTATACTGCAGATGAAAGCAGAGGATGATAATACATGAAATTGCTATTTATTGAACGGACATTTAAATTACCTAATATGAATGAAATTATAAACTTTGTATGATTCTTATTAAATCAAAATATCACAAGGAGTGCCTCTTATACACCACCAAAGAAGAACACCAAATTCGTTTTTATAGGAAAAATTTCCTTTATTTATAATTAGTTTTAATTTAATTTGAAGGACTTCTTTGTTTTATGGTGGGAGTCAGTGCCCCCTTAATCCTCCAGTGGAAGTGCCGATGCTTCGGAGAACTGAGAGCCGATTTATAGTAAAAAGAAACTTTCATTATGCTATTTCATAAAAACATCGACATTGCAAACTTTTCTTAATAAGGAAGACAGTAAAATAAAATAAATGATTCAGAAGATCTATAAAATGAAGTGCTATTCACAACTTTGTAATTTAAGATAGTTTATTTGTTTTGTTTAAGAAAAAATTGTTTACAAAAAGTTTTCCAAGTACAAAAAAGGTTTGCTTTTCACAAAATAATTTACGTTTACAAAAAATGTTTCTCGTTTGCAAAAAAAGAAATTAAAAAGGTTTCCATTTACAGAAAGAGTTTTCTGTTTCCAAAAATGTTTTGCAAAAAGTCTTTAGTTTTTTTAGAAAAGTTTAAGTTTTCAAAAAATCCAAAAATTTGGTTATAAAAATGTTTATGTTGATACACTTCTCTCTATCTTACACAAAGTTTCTTAGCAAAATAAAATTGTATCTTAACATTACTTCCTACAATAACCATAGGCAAGAGTACAATAATCTTTATTGTTTATTGGATTACGCTTCCATCTATTATTATTAACTTCTTGATGTGTTTTCCACCGTCCTTTGCAAAAGATTTTGTAACCTGGTTTACGTAAGCTATTGTACCGATTCTAGATTTGACAACTATCATACTTATGACTGACTAAATTGTAAAAGTTATTAAACGTTATTACTTCTCTTTCACGTTAATTTAAAGTTGTCTCGAATTTCGTAAACGTACTCCACTTCACCTGTAAGTAGATTCTTTATAGCGTAACTATAATTTTTCGCAGCCAGACCGATAAAGATTTGCATCTCCCATCCGTTTTATATTTTTTTCGTTAATTGCCCCATGGTATTCCAAGAATGTAGTAATAATGATTCATTTCGCTTCTGTATTCAACGTTCGCGCACATTAAACGCACGTATGCCTGTGTGGCCGCCCTAATATTTTTTTGGTTATATGTGCTAGTATACTACTTATTTCACATAATATACAAGTACCTGAATCGATTTTGTTGTGTTTTTGAACGAGAAAGTATCTTATCCAATGAATAACAATGTTTTAATATAAGATTTGTTGAAAATCAAATCAAGAATTTATATATTATATGAAAAACCGAAAAAAACAGTTTTGAAAGACTGGGATGAGCAGACAATATTGCTCGGATGGGGGAAAAGGAGAATTATATTCCATATGGTTGGAAAGCGGAGGGAAAAGGAAGACGTTTTTGATGAGGACTCTATTAGAAGGGAACTCCCGGAAGTAGTGTTCGTAATGAAAGCTGGCTTGATCTTGCTCAGAGATAGAATCCAATGGAAAACGTTTGTTACTGCGTCGCTGAACTTACGAATTCTGTAAACCATGCAGCTTGTTATTCCAAAGCCAGTCTTCCGGTCTTTTAACATACTTTTTTCTGTGCAATGAAGTCAGTGTAACACCTAAACTCTAACAAGTACGGTTTATTTTACCCTTACCTGTCTTAGAAACCCCATAATCTGGCTCCAACAATACAAGGGTTATTGATAGCGTTACAGGAAGTCGAAGTCAGACTTTGGTCGGAAAGATAAAAGGTTTAATTTGCATTAAGGATCTGTCATACGATGTGTGTCATCCTCAAATTGATGTCATATTCTATGTTTCGAAAATTAATATAAACTGGTCTGGTGCCTTTAATTAAGAACAATACTCTGTGTCGTTCGAGATAGTATCATACCACATATTTGGATTACTTCACTTTATTTATACTATTCTGTTCTTTTCAGGTATCTTACTCACTGCATCACATCAAATACGAAGATTGCCATGTATTACTCTTATCGCAAGTATGTTGCACTTGGGACTTATTTTTGCTACTGCTTTTTGTTAACCGTAGGTATTATTAACCCTATAAACGACAATTTAAATAGCGCTGGTTATGCAGTCTCCCATCTTTTGGCCGTAGGAGAATATCACTTGCAACGGAATTACTTTGTGTATGTCATAAATGGGATTGACAATTCATATGTAACGACATTACTAGGTCAAATACAGTATTTACTAATACCAGTGACTTATCAAACCCAGCACTCGAATGGCCAAATTCAATCTGTTCGTCATGCAAAAAGA
Organism: Lepisma saccharinum; assembly: GCA_022664845.1. Taxonomy (NCBI): domain Eukaryota; kingdom Metazoa; phylum Arthropoda; class Insecta; order Zygentoma; family Lepismatidae; genus Lepisma; species Lepisma saccharinum. The sequence continues at coordinate 10,396 of JAGDQP010019421.1, forward strand.
AAAGGTACGTTTTTTGTAATTTTGATTGACAGTTTAACAACATTTCATAGAACTTTTGCTGTGTTACAGAGTTCCACTGACTACAATACCAGAGGAAAGTTTATCATCCTTACGACAGAACATATTGCCAATAGACAAAAGCGTTATATTCTGAAGGAATGCTGGAAATTGAAGTTACTTAACGTAGTTATAATTTCACCAGGTGAACACATTCGTCTCGATATAAAGGAAAACCTTCAGATTTTGACGTACAATCCTTTCACCGCAAACTTCTCAGAACAAAGTATGACTGGTGAATTATATGAGGATACTAAAAATTCATTAAATAAATGTTTGTTTCCCAACAAACTAAAAAATTTGTATAAGTACCCAGTCCGTTTAAACACATTCTTTTATTCAAAATTTCCCTATTATTTAGTAAAAATCGATAGAAACGTAAGTCAGATCACGGGAGGTCTTGATGGGTTAATGATACTGCTGTTTGCAGAATATATGAACTTTGAAATTGTTAATAATGGTGAGACTCGTCCTGATAAATCTATAAATATATCTTTTAATCCTATACTTTATGACGTAGTAACAGGAAAGTCTGATATGATGTTAAATTCAATACCTTTGTATACAGACGAAATCAAAGTCGCAGATTACACAGAACCTAGTTTTCCATTTCGATTATGTTTCCTGGTTCCTAGTGCTCAACCCATGCCACAGTGGTTGTGTCTAATTGTGGCATTCGAACGGAATGTGTGGATGCTTATTATTGGTTCTGTTATGTCCATAGATATAACATTACGTTTGGTCATAAAATTCTCTATTCAGAAGGAAGAAACTTTTTCGAGTCATAACATTACTCTTTATCTATTATCTATTCTTCTGCAAATGTCAACCAAACAACCAGTTCGTATACCCATTAGGGTTTTACTTGTGTGGTGGATATCCTGCAGCTTTATATTAGCTACAATTTATCAAGGTTTTCTGTATCGTTTCCTTACTTCTTCACCACACTTTGAAGATATAACTACTTTGGAGCAAGTGGATAATTTGAGACTTCCTGTAAGAAGCTATCCTGAACATGAAGGAGTTATTAAATCATCTTCGAATCTTGCTATGCAGAGAATGTTGCAAAGATACAAAGCTGAAAAGAATGTTAACTTAGTTATGGAAAATATTGCCTTTAGAAGGAACGTTGTTCTATACGAACCAGAACCATTTTTGAAGCACGCCTTAATCACTAAATATTCAACACCTGATGGTGACGCACTGGTTCACATTGTCGAGGAACCAGTAATTATTAACCATATTTCTTATTTTCTAACGAAAGGGTCGCCCTATATTCCTAGAATGAATGTCCTAATTGCAAGGGTTGTTGAGGCTGGCATTCGAAACAAATGGTACTCTGATCTAATGCATGCTTTAATATTAAAACACATTCAAGGAGACCAGGGAGACCAGGGAGAAATTGTAGTATTGTCTCTGTCTCATTTATACCCTGCATTTGCTATAGGAGGGATAGGTATACTTGTAAGCCTGATAGGATTCGTGGTAGAGAAAGCACTACCTGAATTTTTGTATGCCTGGCAGAGAAATACTTATTTTCGACAAAGTGATCACAAAACTATTGCAATATGATATTAATTTTATTGAATGTATTTATTGCCTTGAATCATCTATGGGTCAGGTCCGATAGAATACGAGAAAGAATGTGGGAAAAAGTCATCCATGGCCTACGTTGAAGATAACATCCCTGCATGCGCATGGCGTAACTGAGGAGAAACCCTGAAAAAACTTCAGTCAAGGGTTAAAAAGTATCCAAAATTGGCGCACAACGGCCACCAATCATAAGATTTCGCCACCCGGAGTCACACCTAATGGCCAATTTTTGCCAACAGTTCTTTGCTCTAAATTCTGAACTTTACTGGTATCAAGACAGTGCACTATCCTCTATTTTTTCTTGGTGCTGTGACTACAGTACGTTCAGACGCGGTTGTCGTTCAATCTCTCGTTCATTGCAACGCATCTCCGTCTTATTTTCGCAATCTGCTTTTGTAAGTACTCTTCCTGCCGGACAGACGTCAATAAAACATAATATATAATATTGGCCTGAGCCAAAGTTGCCTAAAGGCCTTACAAATTAAATTCAATAATATATTATACGAGGCCACAAGTGACCACCTTAAAATTCTTCTGGTGGCCTCATTTACCACCAAATTTTAGATAACTTTTTAAACATTGCCGCTGGAATCGGACCCAGAACCTCCACAATACGAAGCCAATGCTCTACCAACTGGGATACTGCCGCCCGGTAAATTAATTTTATTCTAGATTCAACAACACCACTTGTTAATACGTAATGCTAGTACTGAAACAAAATACAAGATAAAAGAAAAAATAATCAAATCAATATTTAAGTTCACATTCAGAGTTCGAAATAAAACCATCAACGCTGAAATTTACACTACTATGAAGTACAGAAACAGTTAGTTAGGAAAGTGGCTCACCAAAAGCTTTTTCGCCTCGTTCTCGGAAGGACCACAGCTCAAATTCAGGAACTGACAATACTAACTGGTGATTTCCTTTGTTTTCCTCAATCTATTACGGTTTTGGAAACAATATTTTAGAATATTCTTTAGAACTTTTCTTCTTCTGTCATGTGCTACTTAATCCTCTTTTGTTACACGCACACAAAGATTTGAAGTAGAAATGTAGGGCCCATTACGTATGAACCAGTTGCATAGTAGTAGATGAATTCAAACTATGTGGGGACAGAACCACCGTAATAAAGAAAACAATAAATCAAAACATACCTGGTATGATAGTAATTGAGAAAGAAAAGAAACTAATATGATCTGTAGATGTAACAGTTCCCGAACAGTTTCTTAGTAGCCATAAAGGCAAAAACTAGAAAAATGTAACATCATGCCTGGTCACATATTTAAGAAAAAATGGAATATGAAACAGATGACAATAATGCCCACAGTGATCTCGGACACAGGAGCTGTACCCAAATCAATGGAAAAAAATCTGGGATCATTAGAGTTGGAGAAAAGAATTATTAAACTAATTCAGAAGAATACAATTCTTCCAGCATGCAGACAGCAGAATTATAAGAAAGCATCTACAAAATGAAGAATAGACTACTTCAGGAATTGAGAAGTCTCTTCCTACCTGGGAGCAAATAGATGGGAAGAAATTTCGAGTAATTAAAGCGCACAATAATAATAGTAATAAAACAAAGATAATAATATTATAATTAGTAGGGAACGTTTTTGCAAGAACAAAATTCTTCACTTTCATTAGATTCCCACTTAATGTACCTTGCTTTATCCTTTTCAAGCGTGGAATGAGATTCAGGATTGTATTTTCATAACAAATTGTTTATTTATTTACAAATTTATAATTTGTAACTATGGAAGGTATTTTAAGTCACGGAAAAAGCAAGGCTAAAGTTTATATCACAACTTCTTTGGAAGCTTCTTGTCATACGAAAATGAGCCACAGCGGTCCAGAAATTATTATTCCATGTTCAAGGCAGCCTGTGGTTTAATAGGATAATTGGTAATAGACTCAGTGCATTTATATATTGTAACATATTGTCCTGGTGATAAAAGCATTATTACGACCACTTGGAAACAGGCAGGTAAAAACTTCCATGACCAATTGATTAGCAACAAACAATCGGGCATGAAGCGTTATAAGTATTAGTATTTTGTAATAACGAGTAGTGCAGATCACAAATATATATTTGATTTCATATTATACTACTATTTATATCTTCTTTCTGTTCAGTGCTGGTCATCTCTGACTTGATGAACGTCATGAGAACAAATCATTAAACCGATAAATGTGTTCATAGATTCCGTAGGACACAATAATCAATATTCTCATGACTAAATGCTTGTATTTGCAACAATAATATGTAATATTAGTACTTAATACCCTCAAAAGACCTGAAGAAACATGATAGCTGCTGAGAGTACGTGAACCATTCCTGAGAATATGGGATCAACATGAATCTGAATGTTCGGTGCTAAAATGCACTGAACAAGATTAGAGTACATAGTGCTCTAATCCAAATCTAAAACAGTCTCGAAGTCACATTCCCGTTGGCACTATTTCAATGTCAAGAAATTCGTATTAGGAAGAGTGTTGCAAGTTAACCTTGGGTAAGTCTGAAGCTTGACTCTTTCTGGAAAAAGGACGTTATTCGACTTGCAAAACCCAGCTTACGCTGAAGGTAGAGCTGAATGTATGTTTAGTCTTAAGTTTAAATAGTTACTTGTGCAAAATCTACCTAACCTATTTAACTGCTCTCTTATTTTAGAAAGTAGTAATATTTGTTAGTCGTTAATTCTGTTCACATGGAGACACTGTGTAACCTTTTGGAAATTGCATAAAAAAAGAATCTATTTGCGTTCAGTGCAGCGACCATTTTTCTCTGCAATTTTCAAGCACTATTTATTTCTTAACTGTTTCTTCATCGATTCTTATATAGTTTTGTGCACAAAAGGAATAGTGGTTTTGAAAAGGCAAAAAGTATATGTGAGAAGTTTGACTAACTATATTAATCGTGAATGTAAAAAAAAAGGTAAAGCTCTCGACATCCTTTTCCTTCCCAAGGTGCCCAGGAATACCAAGGACAATCTGGTACTCAATTTGATAGGAGGCTGAGTGCACCTTAGAGCGCCAGGTATGGGAACACTGCAAGAACCAAAAATAAACAAAATCTTTAGTTAGTTCCATGATTTCACATCAAGTTACATCGAACCTAAGCTACTCTATCTTTTTATTCATAGCTTAACCTTATTTGTTCTGTTTCACAAAACAGTACAATTTCATTTCATTCAAGATAATTAATAAGCAGAGGTAATGTAACGTATTTTCATGTATCCCATTTCAAGAAATTATTGGTATTTGGTTTAGCAGATATTAACTTTGTTTCATTGGTGATCAACAACTGCTTTCCTTCAGAAATTTACTGTTTAGGATGATAATTCAGATGAAGTTTTTTTTTTTTTTTTTGTAAAAAATATGTATTGTATATTTAAAAAATGAAATAGAGGAAGTTGAATTTTGCATTCACGCTCTTTGTTTTTCTTTTCTTTATTTTAACAAGTCACTTGTTAATAAAATTTTACTAATGAACAGGTTAAAACAGGTCATACCTTACAGCACATCCTTTGTTGGGGAATGCTTCTTTTTCATGATAATTAAGTTTGTATGATTCAAGCAAGAGAAACACAAACGATAAGTTACATCAGTTTATAAGGAGGAAGTGAAGAGCAAATAATAATTGCCTGAAACGAGCAACGTTAGGATTGGGTGTTTGAGTGGAACTGACGTCGCTCATCAGTTGCAGTTCCCTACATAATGATGTGAGTGCAATGTAGTGAAAAATTAGAAGATTGAACTGACACCTCAGAATTTTATTTTATTTTTCCATCATCTTGAAAGTGCTGTTACTCCATTACTTGTTCTTTGATCTCCTGAACTTTACAATTTTCTATGCGGTCTTTCGATCAAAAGGCAAAAGAGATATTTGTAATGGTGTGCAACTGAGGTATTTAAAAATTTCTTGAGAAATTTTTATTTCCTAATGAACTCAAGTGTACTAATTACTTCAGGTTCCTTTCCTTTGCTGTCTCAAATGCACTCCCAGCCCTTCTTAGTTTTTAAAATTTCCTTTGTCATGAATGCATAGCTGGTTAGTTCTCTATCAAAATTAATCAAAAATAATTTATCCTAGGGATTCGGAAAAGAAAGAGAAGATTGAATTTATACTTTCTGCCTGGTGAGCGTCACCGATGATTCATAAACAGGGAAGAAACTGAGCAGAAAAGGGAAAGAAGACACAAATATTATTTTAACCTCTGCTCTTTTAAGCAATTGCAATTAATAAAACAATGTTTGCACGTTAGCCTTTACCTCTTCTTTCTCTTCTCTAAAGAATGCTGAATAATATATTTTATTTTCGTTCGCTGAATGCATCACAATTAAGTTCAGATTTCATGAACATAATTTTTCTTAAAGAAGCAATACAGATAATAAGTTGCATAATATTTATCTATTTCAAGCTATCATATCTGTATTATTTCCTGTTGGCTTTTGGTTCCTCAACTTATAAGCTATGATGAAATTAGATCAGCATCAGTTCAAGAAATATATACCTCTGCAAAGACTAGTGTTACATCTTGGTCTTGTTAAAATAGTCTCGTAATACTTTTGCGTTAAAAAGCACAATATATGTTATTTATAATATATCTATAACACTGAGAAATATGTTGTTATATTGTAACTCGTCTAATAAGAAATTATATGATATATTTTTTGCATAATGATCTTCAGGGTTTGCTACATATCTTATTTTCAAATATGTTTTCCGAATATGCTTAAAGAAAGCATTGTTACCATTAGCTTGTACTTAAGATTGTTAACCATATTTTACAACATACACTAAATTATAAAGTCAGCGACCGCTCTTGGAAGTCTTTTTACGGGAACTGAAGGACGACGTTTTCTGAAGACTGTGTGATGAAATATTTATTTCATATTTATTTATTTATTCTATTCAGGAGCCACATGTACAGCTATCAATATCGTCAGGCAACAATATTATGTAATAACAAATTACAAATACAAAATTAGATAATTTACATTAGATATAATCATCCCTTTTAAAAATTACAAGCAAATGGTACGAGGGATTACAAATCAGATACCGTAAAATTCAAATGCAATGTCCATAAAAGAAATGTCCATATAAAAAAATGTTATAAAATAACAATATATGAACAGCTAGAAAAATGCATTAAAAATTACCAAATTTACCGGAGAGGAATGTATGACATAGAATTCAATTCTGCATGTTAAGCTTTAAGTAGGACTCGATTTCCTCTATGCTATAGGCTGCAGATTCTATAAGAATTCTTTTCAGGTATGAATTAAAATATTTCAAACTTAGCTGTTTAACATTTGGCGACAGCCTATTAAACAATTTTACACCAGTGCTAATATGATTTTTATGGGTAATACTCAAGCGATAATGTTGTAGTCTCAAGTTAGATCCATATCTTGTGACGTATTTTGTGTCGTTACTTATTTTAGGAAAATCTGAGCTATTGTTTTTTATACATAACAAACAATGCAAAGCATAAACACATGGCAAAGTCATAATTCCCTCCTGACGGAATGCAGCTTTACACGAAACAGAACTATTTAAACCTTTTAGGCAGCGGATTGCTTTCTTCTGCCAAATAAATATGTCCTTAGCTCCAGAGGAATTACCCCAAAGAATAGTTCCTACGAAATGAACGAGTGGACCAAGGCGAAATAGACAGATTTCAAACACTCGAATGAAATATAATTTCTTAACCTTCTAAGTATAAATAATTTTTTAGCAAGAGATTTAGCTAACTGCGTTATGTGGGCATCCCACTTTAACTTAGGATCGATATGGATACCCAACATTTTAACCGAATTGTTAGTGTTCGCTTTAATTATATTTTGATTTAGTGAACACAATAAATTTTCGGTCTTTAGTTTATTTATTGTAAGATCATTGGAAGTAAACCATCTATTAGCTTCATCTAAGCAAGAATCAGAAGCAATAGCAATTTGATCGATATCCTTACCATATGTAATTAAAGTCGTATCATCAGCATATAATATAGGAATTGAAATATTTTCTATGTAAGCGGGGAAATCATTTATGCAGAATAAGAACAAAATTGGACCCAGTATCGAACCTTGGCGGGACACCTTTATTAATTTGAGAAGGGCGGGAAGACATATTATTTATTTTAACAATCTGGGAACGTTCCCTAAGATATGAAGACAATAGTCTAAGAACATTCTGGGTAAATCCATAATTGGGAAGTTTTTCAATTAGAAGATTATGTGAGATAGAGTCGAAGGCCTTACTAAGGTTGACGATGGTTACAGATATTGAATATTTCTTTTCAAAATTCTCATAAATAATTCTGACGACGCTTTCAACTGCATCAATTGTGGAGAGTCCCTTTCTAAAAACATATTGGGCAGGGTGAATTGATTATGCAAGTCACAATAAGCAATTATCTGATTATATATAAATAACCAAGTAAGACAACTAACCTGGTTCGTCCAGACTTTACTGTATTCGTCGCCTGTTAGTATGAAATGTTCTTTGTTATATATATATATATA
>JAGDQP010019421.1:18676-34896 GCA_022664845.1 Lepisma saccharinum
ATAAAACTCAATATATATTGACCCAAATATATATTGAGATGTTTCCTTCAAAAGAGGAAGGAGGAGCTGAGAAACGAAGAACGTTTCAAACTTCCTGTGGCTTTCACGTGAGTAGAAGTTCTGGATGTTGGTCAGAACATTAAGATGGCGGCGGTGATGACGTAACCAAAGATGGCGTGTGGAAATTCCCATAACGTGACAGAGGTCATTGACCTACGTTGTTGTCAAATGTTGGATGTGACGTTGCCATGTTGATGAAAGTTGACGTGGACTTGACCCAAGAGATGTTGGCGTGGTGAGCAAGTCAGAACATGATCTCTGACGTCACGACGTCATTGACATAAGGAGATCATTGACAGGATCCTGGATATGATTTGAAGCTTGACGTCATGGCGTGGGTGAAAGTTTTGAATGTATATAGATGGCAGTAGTGTTGTATGTATCATTATAAATAGAGGTGAGCTTAAGTCATGGCAGCGCAACAACAACGTGTAGTACGTGGTGTTGACTTAGCAGTAGAAGATGAGGAGGAGGTTGTTGGAACATTGGACTTACTTGATAGCGACTATCACGAAGAAGATACAGACTGTACAATATACAGTTTGTAATGGTCTAAAGTTAAGTCAGAACTAGCTTCACCATCATTATTATCTTCTTCACTTGTAAAGGGGGGGGGATGACGACGATATTAGGGAGGTATATTCCTCACTAGTTCCAAAGAAAAAGCCAGACGATTACGACGACGACGATATTAGGGATGTATATTCCTCACTAGCTAGAAAGAAAAAGACAAAGAAGCGTGTGTTGGAGGGTCTTCTATATCCTGTAAAGAAACGTTTCTGCTTTGAAAATAGGATGTAAAGCAGTCATCAATACTATGAAGAGCAGCAGCAGCTGCAGAACTATCTCCACACTAGTAGGAGAAACAGCAGAACAAGTAGCGGTGCAACCATCAGCAGAAGCAGCAGCAATAGTAACAGCCAGCTGCAGGAACCAGCAGCAGCAGTGAAATAAGCAGCAGGAGGAGTAAAACCAGCAGCAGGAGGAACTTCCACTCGAGTAGTAGTGAAAAGTGCTAAGTGTGGTTGCAAAAACCAATGGGTAGAAGAAAAGTGCATTCGAGTCGCATTAAACAAGTCGAATCCTGAAAGTGCATGTATATGTGAAGGATGTTTTAATGAGGAAAATAATCAAACAGCGCATGCGTGTTTAGGTTATCTTAGACCAAATGAAGTGGTATCAGGTAAGGAAATTAAAAAATATTTTCGAAAACGTGTGCGGAGAATGATCTTAAAAACCTCAACAGTGAAAAACTCTATCGTATATATAAGGAAGATCATCCTGAACTGAATAATGTCAAGATTATGATATAATCATGAGAAATATGAAATATGGTCTTTGGAGGGTGGTAAAAGTGTGTTTAGAGGGTGTTATTGATTTCTTACATGAAAAGGATCGTAAACGAAAGATCGAGTGAAACTTTAAAGCATTGTACAAGAACGAGTGAAAAAATGTTGAACTATTGTGTATTATGAGGTGGTATATTTATAGTGGACTCGTGTGTTTTACAAAATTTTCTTACTTATTTAAAGACAACCCAATTCGATTAAATGAGTGTAAGTTGAAGATTGCTCATAATAACTATATATAAGTTGTGAAATATTAATTTATTGAATCAAGAGAATCATCATGAAACATTTGTGGAGTACTACGAAATTTTCGAACGACAGGGTCATGCAAGTATTTTCATGAATACTTTTTTCAAAACTTGTAGAGAATTAGTTCGTAATAGTGAATTCAGAGCTCAACTCATACCTGATGTTATTCATGAACAATTTTCTGTATAATAAGTGCGTCATCTGAACAGTACATTATTGATATCCAGGGATTTAAGACCTCTGCACATGTGTTTATTCTGAGATAATTTTGTATCGTAGCGTGTGATGCTAGTCTTTTATTCCACTGTTTATTAAACTTTTCATGTGCTATTACGGAAGTAGGACTAAGTTATCAAAAACAAGTGCAATGGTTAACACAAAACTTTAATGAATTAGAATGGGACACTTTAAATGGATACAACGTTTCCCACATTCGAAAAATTATTTTTCAATTGTGTTCAAGTAAAGCTACATTCTTTTGTAAAGGTCTTGAAAAAGCACAGTGGATTTTAAACTATTTCACTTGCAAAGTGTTGATTATTTAAGTAAAAAGGAATGTTCTGCCCTGAAAACATTAAATTTGAACATTGGTATTTCAAAGTGTACTTATCATGACCCTGTCGAAGTGGATGCTTGTGCATTACAAAACTGCTTACAACTACATTCGGTATTGGATGAAACATGAAAAAATGTAGATACCTTTTAAGCCATGCAAATGTGAGAAAAAGGATGTGTAAGCTGTTTTTATAAAACACTTTACTTACTCTTAATAATAAAAAATTATACTCTATTCATTTATAATTTCAAATAAGGTTATTCTTCAATGATAACACAAGGTTTTAATATATATATCCTTTAAAATGAAGAATAGTACAATACTATTTACAACGTTTCTTGTTTTTTGTTTAATAATTTGTTTCACTTATCTTGCAACAATTTGATAATTTATCTTGAGATGAACAGTACTGAAATAGGGTATGATATAAACACCTCTTCACGAAGGTAAGGAAAAACGATACAAAGTAATCCACAAAAGGTGGAATTATTAACCTGAAAATGAATTTTATTATATTAATATAATTTACAATTTCCTTTTAAGAACCTTAAAATTTGTTTGGGAGGAGATCTTGCAAAGCTATCAAAGTAAAATCCCTTTGAATTTTGATTAATATAAATTCAGTCCAATGACTTCCTCCACTTGAAGAAGAACTTAAATTAACATTAAGTACTGATGGAATCTGTAAACGAAGAGGTATTGATGGCATAAATACCAGTTAGTACACTTGCTGATAAAAGAATCACGTAAAATCACTCTCATCAGCTGGTCCGTCCACATTTTTGTTATAGGAGTTGGTATATACATACTTATTTTGATTTAACACTGATAAACCACGTTCACAAAATTTGATATAATTTGCATAAGTTTAGGCTTCTTTTACTACACTGCGGCAATAGGAGAATCGATATATATAATTAACACAGTATCTGAATATGGATAATACAATTTTGATAGAGACATACTTAAAACTTTTACTGTTTATAATTTTTAAATATATATTTAAAATTATTATTATTACGTTTACTCCTTTTGCCTTTCGGTAAATCATATTTTCGGCCTAATCTTTTTCTTTTGAGAAATGAAAGGAACAATACTAATAGTACTAGTAACACCAACACCAAATTTGAAAGTTGATTAATTCTTTAAGAAAATTAATATCTCGAAGAAAAGACTTAGGCACATCAAGTTCTACAGTATGTTCTGACGTACGGTTTCGAATAACGCCATGTATGAGATCAATAATATTTGATCCTTAAAGCACATTATTATCAGTACTTACTACACCACTCTGATTTCAACTGAGCAATAGATTTAAGAAGGTTGATGTTTTTCTCACTAACATTTTGGCATTGGTTCTAAAATTAATGAAAATAAATGTAGTGATTTTGTACTAGTTCCTTCCTAATCAAAAGCGGTATTGCGATGGGCTTTTGAACTGAAGGACTATGATCCAAGTATCGGTGTAATCCATTTTGATAAATTTGTTTTATTAAGTTCCATTTTTGTTCTATTGAAAGATCAGACAATTTCTAATATCAGACATTTCTTTATTTAAACATTCTTGATGAGAAACGCTATATTTTATCGAAGAAAAGTTGACTAGAAGCATCATTCAGGTATAAGTATCATTTTTTGAAATTGTGAGCAAAACATGTTAACTTCTCAACAAACTTTCAGCCACAGCGTGTAAAATGGGTCCTACTAATACAGGCAATAATGCTCCACCCTTTTGCATTAACAGTTTACGTTTACTTTTTAGACTCTAACGTTTTAGAGAGAGCAAGTAAAGTCTTTTTGTTGATGATGATGAGAGTTTTATGCTACCCTTTAAATTGTTTTACCAAGTTGAGCAACAGTTTGTATTAAGTTTCCGGATGCATGTTGAAGTAATATTTTGCGCTTTTTCCCTTACACTTGCAAAAAGCACGGAGCTCATTATAATGATGTTTTAAGTTTCAAATCCTATTAACGACTAAAAATAAATTGGAGTATTAGCGTGCTTTGCATGTGTGCACACGTGCATAGTTTCATCTGGAAATATATTCGTTCCAATTCGTAAGACATCAGAGGATCCTTCCGTCAAATCAAAAAGTAGATAAGAATGGGGTTAAGTCCATTCAAAAACCTCTACAACACCCTTGCTATGATGAGGCATAATTTGAAGAGCAAAATACTGAAATGGTAATATATCTCTTGGATTTTTAAAAACTTATATATTAAGCATTTAAAGAAATGTCAAGTCAATGTTTACCTTTAGGAAATAAATTTTAAACTATAAAGATGACTGATACATTTTTATGATCTTATCTTGTAAACAAATTACTGACGTCGCCATTAGTTTCACTAATTAAATCATCTAAAATAATTAGAGTTGGATTCAATTTTAAAATTATTCATAACCGATATTTCTTTAAAAATAAATTAAAATGGGAGGGCAACGAAAGATTTCATAGCACCAAACAATTTCTTTGAAGTGGGTAGTGAACATTTTGTTTCTATGTTGTAGTAATTTTTTAACAAATGTTGTTTTCCCAAAAAGGTCTGGGCCATTGATCATAACAGTACAGGGGTGTTGAAAGGGCAATAACTTGATATAATATGAAACAATTGTTTTAGAACATTTAGTATTATGTGATACTGATGCACACACACACAATTAAATGAAAAAGGAGTTAAGCATTACGTTTTACGTCGCTTAAAACCGTAATGCAGTGTGTCAAAGTCATCCTTATCTTTCACATTTTTTTAGTTTTCTCTTATTATTTACAATTTTATGGTTCCTGTGTTCTAGCCTACTTAAAATTTTGTACCAAGGCAACCTTCTGATACTATTTGACTTACAATTTTCTTTTCATATTTTTCCTTCACTAAATTATAAAAATGATCAACTTCTATAACTTTCCGAGCACGTTCATTTAATGAAATACCCCTAATTTTGCAAGTATGACTAAACATTTCTTCTAGCCTCAATTCCTTTTCCTTAAAACTATAAATTTTCGGGCCCAACCCTACGAATTTCCGAATCTCCCACACTGGTTCGGTTTCATCAATTAAACCGCCCAAATAGATCAGAGTTGGCAACTCGAGTGCATGATCCCTTTTTTACACATACATTACACAGTTGGAGTCACCATATCAAAGAAATTTAATGCCTACAGCCCCCATCAGTTCATAAAGTCTAAGTCTTGACTAGGATGATATAAAAGCAGCTAAGTAGGATTGGAAAAAGGATATGGTCCATTTACATTTTCAATGGCTTTGAATACTTTGCCCAATAGGAACAACGAATTGGACTTGAATAACGAATGATCTCTAAAAATGACTGTCTATCAGTCGCAACCCTGGTCTGAGGTAAAGTAGTTCTCTGTCCCCACTTCCCAAAGAAAGAATTCAAGAAGAGTTTAGCAATATACTTTAGAACAGGATATGAACAATTTTATCATACTCGAGCGTTATTCCTTCATGATTACCATAATCTGGAATGTACGACTGTTTTGGTCCTCAGTCTTTCATTCAGGGGAAAAGCCACTAGCTTCTTGCTTCATCTTCAGGATATTATTTGCAAAGTCTTTGAAAACTCCATGTCATTTTATACTCATAAATGTCTTATGTTTTAAAGACTTAATAACCTTTTCTAATATCTTCATGTAATTCTGGCGTACAAAATGTCCCGATGAAACTCGGTTGTTCCTCATCATGATTATATTCCCCTTTCTCCAATCCTTCCATATACAACCTACAACGTCCAAAAACTATGTTTATTGGTATTGTATGGAAGAATGGGAATGTCTAAATGTCGTAGAGATATAACTTTACAGAATACAGCCATCTAGATATCCTCTGGACGTGAGATCCCTTCTCCCCTGTGAAAAATAGACTTTTCAGTAGGAAGAGGATACCTCGACATTACCCATGGATAGAGAGAAGTAACATGAACATAGCGGATGTAATCATCATAATTGCATTCATACAATGCGCGAAAACATTCAGTTCTCCTTTCCTTGAAACTTTCCTTGATAATATGAAAAACTTCAATTTTTCCACATTGTATTTTAATGAAATCCTGAATGTGAGGGGAATTCCGTACTAGCTCATTCCATTCACATTACCAGATTTCAATTACTTTTAAATCACATTTTTCTAAATACTCTTTTCGAATCTTTGTTATCCCATACCTGCTTACAACGTTGCCCGTTCTTCGTTATCGAAAGGATAATTACGAAGCTGTTGAATATAGGCATGAACATGCCAATAGCATCCATAGTACTCATTGGTCTACTATTTTTCTAGACATAACCAACCAATTTATATTTACCAAATGGAACTTCGCCAACATTAGCAATAGTTCGAATGGAAATATTTTTATCAACTGACTCTAAATACTTCATCCAGTGTAAAGCACTTTTACTATAATGATTTCCGCATTGGAACTCCATTGGAGGAATGACGGGGACGGTATTCTCTGTAAGTATAAAGACCTGAAACATTGCATTGCACAGGCTGCAATCGTACAGCTCTCGAGAAAACATTGAATACCACCTGTTTTCTCATCGATGAGTTTTGATCGCAGCTGGTGTAAGAATAAATACATCATTCTTGCAATACTCAACCATTTTTTCTGCATGTTAGACGTTAAATCTTTAAATTCATCTTACCACTTACCAAGATCCTTCCCTCCCTCGGATTTGGAATCCAGGTCATAGAAACCGATGATTAGCCATGGTCTTTCATAATTTGCATTACTTTTGGTGTTACACAAAAAGAGGATGTCACCATTCTTGGGACTTTGTAATCCCAAGCTTTTCGGAAATTTCGATAACATTTGGTTTAAAAACAAAAGGCTGTCCTTAAAAGAAATATTCCTGAGCGATAGCTGTATAATCTTTCGTACTTGTACAATAATATTAGGGAAAAAGTGTTGTTTTTCGATAAGGTCCCTTACTACTAGTAAAGCATCCAAACAGTATTATGTACAATTCCCACCACATTCTCGAACTTTTCACCTTGAATAACGACGTGAAAGATAAATGGTTGCATGTCATAAAACAAAGTTTTATCACCTTCTGCATTACCAAATTCAAAACATTTATACTACACTTCCTTGTCCTTACATTCATTACAGCGGTGGGAAGTACAAATTAAGTTTGCAAGATCGTCTCTTTCTCCCTTTCGATCCTTTTCGAGTAGATGAGTTACTACACCAGAACAACGTAAAATTTTTTTTTTAAATATGCTTCTCCTGTAACTTCTTAACGAAACAGAAGTGCGTCGATTAAACATGCGTCACACATATATTACAAAAACGTTCCCCACAAACGTGTTAATTTTTTCTACGACGAGAATCAATTGTAACTCCATGTAGAAACATACTTAGCTCTTTCTCACTATGGGTGCGATAGCAAGATAGAGTAAGAAATGTTCTCAAACAATCCTTACATTTAATATTATTTTCCTCATCATAATTATCCCTAACTATATGACGCTTCTCACACATTTCAGTCTGATACTCACACCTATGCTCATTTTAATAGGGGATAAGGCAATCAGGACAATACACCCTTTTACCCAGAAAGGATGATAAAGAAGAAATGACTGCCTAGTGCTGGCCTTAGTAAGAAAGAAATAACATTTTACTAGTAATATCCCCCGATACCAAACAGAAAAGTATCTTGTCATTGGACTGCGGACATATACAACAATTTGGTACTTATCATCAATATGTGCTTGGAATTTGTCTAATTCTTCGATACCCCCTACATTTTTCGCATTCAACACCTGCACCTTCACATAAAACTTTTCCTTCCTTAATCCAGAACTTTGATGTGCTTTGCATTAGTATGTCTTATGTTTATTCTAATTTGCTCTACTTCAAGCCCGACATAAAGCTCGCCCAAAACAATCATACTCCCCATCGCCAGATATGCTCTGAACGGGGATAATATGTTTCTGTAAACTCCTCCAGTCGGGTAAATTTGTTTATATCATTCTGTCAGCCCTGTCCACGTATCGGGTCTGTAATATGATACTTGATCGTAATTCTTTCACCAAGGAGAAATACTTCGATAGAGTTTAATTTGTTCCAAAGTTGAAAGAATATGTTCAATTGTCATATACGGACGTTTTCTCCAAGGGATATAAACGGGTGCCCGAGGGTGTCGTTTGAACTGTCGATGGAAAATCCCACAAAGCTATCTTGGTTCACATCCCACAATATTTGTTCAAGCGAGAAAGTGAACAGGGCCTCAACATATTGTTTGAGATTTAAAATTCTACCTGTTTCTTGAACACCTATTGTAACCTCTACCCCACGTAAAGGGAATTTAGTATATTCCCTATTACGGCGGGAAATCACTTCAAACATATTTTCCCCTGTTCCATGCAGCTGAGATATTCATTGTCCCGACGACTAGTTTCTTCCCTTTCTAATCTGGCAATATGATTAAAAATATTCACCTCTCCCTAAAAAATCAACAATTTTATTGCAAGTATCATACCCCCTCGGTAACATTTCTAAATATTATGTGGTTGAGAATGCATATCCACTCTCACAGTTGTTTTCTTCTTCCCCCTCAAAACGTACCCTAACAATTCTGTGAGAGTCTGCGGGGCTGGTACCATGAATATCAGAAGCAAATGACGTACTTGGCATGTTAGCAAGAAGTGGTGGGAACAGGATAGGTGGAGGTAGAAGGGACAGCATCATTCATACCAGATGTGCTAGGGATATGTACAAAGAATTTACAGCTGCTGGTGGTGGTGGCATGAGAGCAGAGGAGGTTGAAATCGTGGGGGAACAGATTCCAATACACAGTGGAATTGTGAAGAACAAAGGTTGATGTGTTGGCTAATGATGTGGTGGTGGCAGTACAAGTACTAGTACTAGTTACAAAATTCGTAGTGTTTCTAGTAGGATTATTCCTATCAGAAGATACAGTGAATGGAGAAGGAGACAGAAACCTGCTGCGATGAATGATTGTAAGAGATTCATCTTCGTTCACACGAACATAAATCTCTAACACACCGCTCTCCACATTAAGCACTAGTCCTAAAAGCATGCTCACAGTAGGGTCAACTAGTCTCCCTCCTTCTTCGTCCACTGCATCTACTAAGATTGAATAATGCTGCCAGCCTAATCGTACAATTTCATCTCTACAGGAAAAACATACCTAAATGAAAGAAATCTCCCGTACTCTTACATGCGGCTAAATGCGTCTGAGCATGTCTGGATTGCTCACAAAGTTATTCAATGAAGTTTAAGAGATTCGTCGTTAAAGGATATGTCCCATTAACTCTGTTTAAACATACCTCAGTCCATGTCTTAATCATCTTCTCCTTTTCTTCATCATATTCATTTGCAGGCTCAGTACATAAAAGAACATCTGCCGTATTCACGAGATTCACCATATTCCTGAAATATATAAAAAAAACATAAATTAGTATTATCCTTTATCATCAATAGTTCAAATAAAAAATCTCAGTGAAAAGATAGGGTACAATTCTGATTAAAGCCTATTTCAAAACAAATTAAAGTCTAGTGCACAGATACAAATTAAGGTTAGAAATAAAACTGTGCAACATTCATTTTATAAACATCACACATGAAATTACGTTCAGTCAACATTTCACCTATAAAAATCTCACATGCAACGCCATTTGACTCAACATTCATTTATTAAAAAATCCATGGAATACGACGTTGGCTCAATATTCCTTTCTAAAAATCTCACATGTAAGGCACTTAATTCAAATATCCCTTTACAGCAAAAGTAGCAAATCAATTCCACATAAAAGTCCATTGAGTCTTTATTAAAAAATTCCCTTCAAACAACATTCGTATATAGAAAACTTTTTGCTTTAATTCAAATATTCCTTTAACAGCGAAAGTACTGTGAACAGCCTAGAGGATATACTGAGATGTCTTAGAATACTGTGCACATTCTACGTCATAAAGTATTCATATCCTAGGAAATATACTCTGGATATTTTCGGGATGTACTCTGAATATCCTCGAAAATGTAGTGTGGATATCCTCGGGATGTACAGTTGATATCCTACTGAATATAGTATAGATATCCTCGGGATGTACTCTGGATATCCTCGGGAATGTAGTAAGGATACCCTTGGGATGTACAGTGTATATACTCGGGATGTACTATAACCTTAAAATATAGTCTACATATCTAATTTCAATATAAGATTTCTATTTACTTTTACTTGAAATCTTGTTCAGGTAGAAGCATTAGAGACTGTACTTCAGTTTGTCAACTCGAGCTAAAAGAAGCAGTAGAGACTATAGTTCTTCACTCTTTTGCAACTCAAAATTTCGATTCTGAAAAGAAAAATGAAAAGAGAAACAAGTTACTTATTCAGCATTTAAAATAAAAATAGTTTAATAGTTCTAGCAGGCTTACTGCTCAAATCCATTTATTAACTTTGACCCCGAACCTGAACCTTAGATGCCTAAAGACCTTAAATAAAATTTTGTTAGAAAGACTATTACTAGTGAAAAAGATGTGGTAAGAGCTTCATCTGGTAGAATCCTCATTCTCGAGCCCTACCCTGAGCCAAAGATACTGAGCCTTACATACCTAAAGGCCTTAAATAAAATTTTGTTAGAAAGACTACTACTGCTAGAGAGCAAGGTATGTTGTAAGAGCTTCGTCACAAAAGTCTGTCAAAATCATTGGTCAAATCCTTTAATTAAACTTGAGTCTGAACCTGAACCTTAGATGTCTAAAGGTCATAAATAAAATATTGTTAGAAGGAGTAGTACTGCTGAGAAATATTTGTAGCAAGAGCTTCGGCATAGATGTCTCCCCGAGCTCTGCTTCCCAGTTCTCGAGTCCTATCCTGAGAAAAAGATATCTAAAGGCCATAAAAATTCTTAGATAGCGTACTATGTCAGCCTGAGCCGAAGACGTGTAATGGCAATAAAATAATTCTTGGTATAGACTGGACATATCCTACCAAATACATATAATGTTTCAAGGGCTACTCACCGGAATTGGAAGAAAAGCAAGCAACCAAAGAGAGCTTGAAAATAACTTAAATAACATTTTATTAACTAGAACGTAGATCACTCAATCAAACACGTGTTTCAATTGACTACTCACCCAAATCGTAAGCAACGCAAGCAAGCTTGAAAATGAGCCCTAAGTTTTATCGCTTCCAATAGCTCAGCCATGGACATATCCTACCAATATACTGTGCCTTCACATACATAAACATACTACAGTTACTACCAAAATTCAATATACAGTGCGCTCTGCCTCGCCGTTTCCAAGCCCTTCCCTGAACCAAAGATGTCTAAAGCACATTAAAGGATAAAATGAAATAAAAATTCAATTCATAGTACGGTCTGCCTCACCGTTCTCGACCCCTACCCTGAGACAAAGATACCTAAAGCCCATAAAATTCAATATATAGTATGCTCTGCTTCCCCGTTCTCGATCCCCTATCCTGGGCCAAAGATACCTAAAGCCCATAAAATTCAATATATAGTATGCTCTGCTTCCCCGTTCTCGATCCCCTATATTGAGCCAAAGATACCTAAAGCCCATAAAATTCAATCTATAGTACGCTCTGCCTCCTTGTTTTCGAGTCCTATCCTGTTTCAAAGATACCTAAAGACCATAAATTTCAATATATAGTACGGTCTGCATCCCGGTTTTCGTCCTATCCTGAGCTAAATTTACCTAAAGCCCACAACATTCAATATATATAGTAAGCTCTGCCTACCCGTTTTTGAGTCCTACCATGAGCCAAAGATATTTAAGCCCATAAAATTCAATATATAGAACGCTCTGCCTCCCCGTTCACGACCACTACTCTGAGCCAAAGATACCCAAAGGCCATAAAATGTAATATATAGTACGCTCTACATCCCCGTTTTCTAGTCCTACTCTGAATCAAAGATACCTGAAGGTCATAAAAATTGTTACATAGTACGTTCTCCTTCGCTTTTCCATTTATGGTTCAGAGCCAAAGATTCCTAAAGGAATGAATAAAATAGAAATAAACCTTACCAAAAGTGTTATAAAAGACGAAGATTATTTTCAAATAGTACAGCTTCTCAACGGTGATGCACTAAATCTGACAACTTAGCTAAGAATGGAAGAAGTTTGCCATACCTTAAGGTTATATACTAGCTGACCTATAGACTCGGATCTCCTCCTGCCCTCTGAAAGACGTATATTTTCAGGCGTCTAGCTAGCCAGCCAGCCCCTATTCCCCCTCTATGAGCTCTGACATCAGCCTTCAAGTCATGACAAGGCATGATTACAAGGAAGTATTTTCATGCTTCAAGTGCTTGGGAAATTTGTGTGTTGCCATAGAAAGTTTCATCTCCAACGTCAAAACATTTTTCCAGAATTCCAAGGAGAAAAATCACGGAAGTTGCAGACACAATTATTAGAAGCAAGAATTTTCATACTTCAACTGTTTTGGAATTTATGTCAGTCAGCACATACTTTTCCACGCGTCGTTGAATGGAATACCCACTCAAGCTTCAAATTTCCACTGTTCAATACTTTGGGAACTTAGCGTAACGTCACGCATCAAGAGCTTACATGTATCTAGACCATCGAGATATAAGGGATTTTTTTTCATTTAGTTATTTCGAAAGTTTGATCTCCCCCTCGGTAAATAACACCAAACCACACTTCTACCTACGAGCAGTTTTTCCCTGTGACGTAAACATCACGCCTACGACAACTTACTAGTTCAAAAATTATATCACATGGGGAAAAACCAGAGCTACGTACAACTATCACAAACACATTCTTTACTTCGAAATCAAGCAGGAAGGATACCATCATAGCAAACACGTGAGTTCTTGTTGGTATGCATGTCATCCCCGTAGCAAGAACGTGAAAAGTCCCTGTTTTTATATATGTTGGCCCAGTTTGGTATAGTACATTACTTCTAAACCCACTCTTTCAAATCATGGACCGAAGATAGAACGTATGTCTTACATTATATGAATAAAAAGGCAACTTTCTTTTTCTAAGTAACTTGGTATCTTTTTATGTATTGCTTTTCTTAAATATTTAGCAGTATGGAGGTAGCGCTCCATATTTTTTCCAGTAAGTGGGTGATACTATTCTCTTTTTTTCCTACTCCTCCATAAGTAAAAACATTAATATTTTTAGCGCAAAAATAATAAAGTTTGGGTGTGTTCTCGTTGAATTTGGAGGTGGCACTCTCCACATATGATGGCAGAATCACTGACCAAATCAAATTTTCATCCTCGATCTAATATTGATGTTCTTATTATTCTTGTCAATATTTTAATGAGTTAGGCGGGAGATATTCACTTTTGGGCAGATGTGCAGTGAAAAGATGAGAGGGTGTAAGCAGTGAAAATTCTGAGGGTGTAGGTAGAATATTGCAGTTTCACATAAAGAAAATAAGTTTAATAGTGTTGTTTATCACTCTTTCAGTATTTCCAACGGTCTCTTTCCACTTCCCCAGTATTTTCAATTTCAGGGTTTAATGTCAAAATTGTGAGGGCAATGTATGTGCAGTTTTGTACGAACAACAATTTTAAGTTCTTGAGCGTTGATTCAAGATTTTAAGAGGTGGATCTGGCGGACTTGGATTTTCTGCCAATATTTTCAATTTCGAGAGAGGTGTACCAGGTATGTAAATATGAAACCGGAATTTGTGCATAGACGGCGTTAGCTCTCACTGTGGTTATCGCAAAACTGCGTCCTTGGCGCGACTTGCTTGTTTTGACTGCTGATAACGATTTGTAACTCACAACCAGACAAGTTTCATGTCATAGTCTAGTGTTTAATAGCGTTGAACATGGCGCAATTTGTACCTACAAACTACGATCTGCGGACAGCATTGATTTTTTTGTTACAATTTGAAGAAAACTGCTGCAGAATCGCATCGCATACTTGTCGAAGCTTATGATGATCATGCTCTTGGAAAGTCACAGTGTTATGCGTGGTTTACAAAATTTCAAAGTGGCGATTTCGACGTGAGAAACGAAGAACGTGGAAGACCACCGAAAAAGTTTGCAGACACCGAATTGCAAGCTTTGTTGGATGAGGATGACGCTCAAACGGTACAACAACTCGCGGATCTATTAAATATGACACGAGAAGCAGTTTCCATACGTTTGAAAGCCATGGGCAAGATTCAGAAGGTGGGAGAATGGGCTCCACATGCATTGACTGAACGATAGCAGAAAAACCGAAAAAACACTTGCAAAATTCTGCTCGTCAGGTACAAGAGAAAATCATTTCTCCATCGAATTGTGACTGGTGACGAAAAGTCGATCTATTTCGAGAATCCTAGGCGTAAAAGATCATGGGTAACTCCAGGAGAACCGGCGACATCGACTGCAAGACTAAATCGCTATGGACGGAATACAATGCTTTATGTTTGGTGGGATCTATTATGAACTGATGAAACCTGGCGAAACCGTTAATACCCAAAGTTACCCACAACAAATGATGGATTTGCATCAAGCTTTGCGTGAAAAACGACCAGAATATGACCAAAGACAACATCAAGTGATTGTGCTTCACTATAATGCACCCTCCCACACAGCAAAACTGGTCAAGGAAACGATTGCGACGTTTGTCTGGGAAATCCTTCCGCATGCGGCTTACTCAAAAGACTTGACGCCTTCCGATTTTCACTTATTTGCATCCATGGGACACGCACTTGCTGACCAGCGCTTCACATCTTACGAAAATGGCTTGATGACTGGTTTGCAGCACAAGAGGCATAGTTTTTTCGGTCTGGCATCCACACATTGCCGGAACGATGGCAGAAATGTATCGCTAGCGATGGCCAATACTTCGAATAAAATAGTTGTTAGCATTGTCATCCAGTCACTGTGTCTTTTCTGTACATAAATTTCGGTTTCATATTTACGCACCTGGTAAAGTCAAAATTGCGAAGGCACTGCAAGCGTACTTTTGTACGACCAAAAAGTTTTAAGTTCGTGAGTGTTGTTTCAAGTTTATAGAAGATAAGTTTGATGGAGTCAGGGTTTGTACCAGTATTTTCAATTTCGGGTCTGCAAAGTAAGGTTGCTTATGCAACCCGCATTTTTTTACGATGTTACCAAAAATCAGCGTTAGGTGACCTCAATACATACGTCATCTTGTTTAGCAATCAGAAGCAACAACAAAGATCAATCAACTAACAACTCACACCTCAACTGAGCCACGTTTGCTATGACGTCATCACGGCAGCCATCTAGAACTTCTACTTACGTGGTTTGACCGAGAATATGAGTTGGGACTGTCATCTAGCTTTGGCAACCACTCTGCACTTCAAATTAAACGCGTTGTCTTCTCTTCAAAGGAAATGTTTACAAGATATAAAAGCAAGATAATGCAAAATGCAAAAATGTAACTGACAACATTTTTATTTAGTTTCCGGTGAGAAACTATCCCTTTTTACTACAGGTGCTAGAGGTAGCACCTGTACCTACTTGAAGATTGAACAGTTAAATTATTAGCAAGGAATGAAAGGAAAAGTCATATTGATTGACTTTAGTAGTAGAAGTTATACATATCATTTCAAGAAGGGTGAACAGTTCACTTGTGCAGATTCGAGATTTTAGGGCAAAAGCTCATGTGCAAAATGAAGTTACGAGTAAAATTCAAAACAACTAGTGAGAAAACTACAGCATCTTCAGCTTCAAACCTTGGTACTTATTAAGACGAATTCGTATTTACATTTGAATATAAGAACGCTGTTAGAGCAAGCTATTATCTACGTAAATCGTCAACATTTACGTCATTATGAAAGATAACAGCTATTTTAATGGCAAAATTGTACGCAGTTTCGAATATCTTGAATTTAATAGCGTTAATATACTACTATACATCATCATTGTATTTCATGTTACTTATGGCTGGATTTAATGATTCGATTAATAACTTGATTGCAAAATCTAAATCAACCAGGAGAAGGAAATTCCAAAGCTTTTAATATATTACTCCGAAAGGTGCACCAGAAGTAAAGAGAAATATTTA
>JAGDQP010019422.1:0-34895 GCA_022664845.1 Lepisma saccharinum
CCCGCCCTCCAGTTTTCATTTAAATTTTTAAAGTTAAGTACCCTTACACATATTTTCAGTACACCACTGATTTTGTAAGTACGACAGTTTGTTTCAATGTTCTGTGGCCACCAGTACGAAGTTGACAACAATTAGTTACTTGAGCTCTTAAACAGGAAGAAGTATCTAAAACATTCCCTCTAAAATTCGTTCCGTATTTAATTGTTATCCAGAAGAAGTAAAAAGTTACTCTTTTTTTCATTTGTTATATATCATATAAATTGACCGGTTCCCCTATAGAGATCCCGGACGCCACTGGTTTCAAAAATATATTTCAAGATTGGATATGCTCTCACAAAAATTTTGTTTCAAAGCTCTACAACCAATACTCTCCGAGTTATCGACAGTGTACACAATAAATGGTACACCCGATATGTACTCCAGCTAAGGGTTCCATTATTCTATTATATCACATTTTAACAACTTCATAAATCAAAAAGGTATTTGCTGCCTTTTACTGTTAGATAAGAATAAATTTGTGTATAATCTGTAACAGAAATACTATCAAAGCATTCATTCTCATGTTCGTATCTTCGTTTTATCCAATGTCATGAAAAACACTGGTGTTAAACAATCTGCAATCTTCGTCTCAACTTTCAATGTGTTACATAAGTCACGGAAAACCATTTTACTTAGTTTGACGTCACCAGTTACCAAGGTCGTGTCTAGGCTTCGGTTTCCAACTAATTAGAGAAGCAAGAAACTTTGTTTTGTGTGTGTGTGTGTGTGTGTGAGGCAGTGTGTCATCTTGTTGAGCGATAGAATAACATCAACGCATTATTTTCCTCTTCCTCGGCTGCAAAACTACGACGAGGTAATACCACGAGAAAAGATAATATTCAGCGAGATTGCAAACCGAGAAATGGATATAATTAAGCAAAAGCTGGTGAAAATATGAGAACTCTTGTCCTTTCTGAGAGCGTCTGCCTTTTTGGTATTTGTATCTAAGCGATTTTCAGAAGAGAATCTCCTGAAAGTTCTTCCATGTTAAATTCCTCGTATCAGTGTGAACACTGAAACTTGGTGACATCACCTTCATTTCCGCCAACTAGAGGTCTGGAACTTCTGTTGTTACAGATTCTGGCTTTATCAGTTTACACAGTTCAGTTGGTTGCCTCTCTAGGAAAAGTCTTGCTTCGCTCGAAACTGTTTTGTCTAAGTTCACGGTCCTCGCTTTTCACCTTCCTGTTTACTCGAGAATAAGCAGCTGATAAATCAGGTCGCACGGGGGAAGAGCTTCACCCTGTTATACAAGATGCCGGAGAGAGTCGATATTCTTATTCGAATCCGCAAACGAAAGGGCAAGACTATTGAAAGATTACTAATTTGAGGTAAAGATACTTCTACGATATAGATATGGGCATCTTGAAGTTTCCAGAAATACTTTTGTTTTACTGTCTGCTATTGATTACAAGGGAGGTCCATAAGTACCAAAACTAGTCCTAAAATAATTTATTTTCGCGTTCTGATCCTCAGTTCCGAAGTCTTGTGGGTGATGTTAACAAATCTACGCGTCAATCCTTCACAATTCGTGCAATGTATATTCTAACTGCTTTCTGTTGTTATGAATATATTCCAAGAGATGTCCATTTGGTATGAAAAGTACTGGTTTCAAACATTCGATCATGGCATTCTATGAAATTTACAATTTTTCAGTTTCACATAAATGCCTAATGCCTTTATTTTCTTGGTAACGATATTTCGTTAACCAAATAGAAAGGGAAATCACGGTATTTCATTACCCAAATTAGAACACAAATTATGTAATACCGTTATTTTCTTGGTTAAGATGTATCATTGCCCAAATAAACTGTTAAAATTTCAAAATTTCGACTGATCTCTGTACTTGAACAGTAATGTTCTAAGGTGGCTAGAAGAATGTCTAGTGTTCAATCCTGCGTCTGACTCTCCTGACTGAGGCAGTCGTTCAGATGAGTACTGGAATAACATTTTTTATGACCAGTACCTTGACTCTTATCGTAGGGACAGAGAATAATTAGAACGAAAGCGTCTTGAACTTTGAGTTGTTAAATTTATCTCAGTGATGTCAGAAGTTTAGTTTTGTCCATCTCTCCTTAGAAAGTAAGGTCATACCATAATAAGGTGACATTAGTATCTCCTGAAATAGGTCAAAATGATCAGGCCCAGGACTGAACACCAGATTTGCCGATGGCAAATCATCGACATTATTGTCCGTCGAAACTTAAAGAAAAAAAAAAAAAGGTTTTTCGTTTGGGTAAAGGAATACCTTTGAAAACTAAATATAGTGTATGTAGATTTATCAGGGCAAAATAATCTTGGTTTTGGAAGTTCAGTTAGATATACTAGGCTTTAAATATAGCAGCTTCGGAAAAAAGAAATTGTGCGATTCAGACTTTACTTGCTAATATAAAATAAAATGAAGGACTCACCCACAAGAAAGGAGAACGGAAATAAAAGAAGTGTGGAATAATTTATGAAGCCCGTCAACCAGCACTTAGGGGTTTCAAGTTACTCTATAAATTTCTATTTAAAATCCCCAAAATCTTGTAAGATGAGCCAAGGGCGAATTGTCAAGGGCTGAAAAAGAAAAGAAAAGGAGTGTTAAGAGAGAAAAGGGAAGAGGTGAAGAAGAAGAAACAAAGAGAGAGAAATGACTGCACAAGATAGAGGGCAGAAGCAGTGGTCTTACAGTGTGAAACAAAAAAGAATCGCCGTTTACAACTGGGATATCAATATTCATTGAGCCAACGGCATCCCATCAATTTTATTCAAGAGAGCGACTACTTTACTCATTGAAATCTTCTCTTTTCTCTCTCTCTCTCTCTTTCCTTCTTTCTCAATCTCCTTTCCCTTGAAATAAAGCAGTGGTTCTTTCTCATAGAGAAACAATTGATATTTATAGCTCAAGTCTTGTGTCATTAAGAGGACTGGAAAGTACAAGATAAAAGCGTACTCGAAATTTAATAGATTTAAAGGATAGGGAAAGATATAGGAAGTTCTGTTTACTATTGGTTGTATTCCAGAGTAAGTACTGTTCTATTCTTCAGGTTCTTGGCAACTATTATTGAGAAATTATCTGTTGATGACTGAAGTAGAAACGTCCCTATAAGCGTTTTGAATGTAGCCCAACAGAATACTAAAACAAGCGGCCGTAGCTCAGTTGGCAGAACCTTGGTTTCGTTTACAAAAGATCGTGAATTTGTGCCCAGTGATCGCACACCCTGACTGAGGATTTCCCCGTTTCTCCTAGGTTCCCCCTATTAATACCTTCAATTCATTAATTGGGTATCAGCACACCAAAAGTTGATATGTTCTGCACTACAAAATGTGGTGTAGTTCATATTAACTTCATGAAAAGTTCATATAATATGCACTTAAAACGTAGTAAAACTGGAATATATTGTGCATTTAAGTGTACTTTGATTTTCAGTTCATTAGGTAAATGTAAAGATTTAACCTTGAATAAGGCCAGGTAACCTTGAATAAGGCCCTTTGAAATTCTTGTCTGGTTGTTCTTATTGTTATTGTTGTTGCTGTTGTTCGTCACCAGTGCAAAATAGTCTCAACGTTGTATTTAGAGTTTGTTATATAAATACATAAAATAGATAAATAATAAACTATTATTAATTTTCTTAATATACCAAACTCTAGCCAAAGGTCCGTAACTAACTAACTGACCCTATGGTGCACTGGAAAATGTTCGTTATTGAACTCAAACCTAGGCAAGAACAAGCCAATTTTCATCATGAAAACCTACGTCACGAAGAAGTTTTCTAATGTCCTCCCAACGCCATCTCGATCTTCTCAACGGTCTCTTTCCTTCGGTTTCTTAACTATGATGGAATATAATCTTTGTTTCTCCCCATCCAAGCAACATGACCTGCCCCTTTTGGTCAACACTATGCGACTTTTTATTTCTTCCGTGATCTCGCTTCTGATTGTTACACACGCGTGCAAATTTTTCAGCTTGTTTGTGTTTTCTATGATTGCTATATTTCTGTTTTCTTGTACATCTGCGTTTTTCTTCTTTATCATGTATTTTGAAGTTTCTACGTCCATCTGTAGACCATCAACCTCCCCGTAAACTTCTAGTAGCAAAATGGTGTTACTTTGTAGTGGAACTATATTGTCTCCTATTAAATTCACATCACCCGCAAAAAGGAACAACTGGTTTAAGCTATTTAATACTATCCCCTTATTTATCCCTTTCTATTTTTAGAATCGCGTATTCTAGTGTAAAATTAAAGAGTAATGATGAGTGACAAGGTATCACATTGTTTCAATCCACTGAGAATCTCGAAACTTATTTCCTCGGGATACACATTCTCAACGTGTAAAACTGAGACACATTTTCACTAGCGGAACTTTTTTTTTTTTTGTCGAATTACAACTCTTACTAGGATATTGTATCGTTTTCGTCATTTTACAGAATAGCATGCTTTCTTACAATCAATAAACAAGCCAAAGAGTTATATTTTGTCTGCTTGGGTGTTACAAAACTTTGTCAGACATTATAACTTGTGAGATATTGTATACGACGTTCATTCCGATTGGTCTTCTAGCTATTAATCTTTTTGATTATACAATGGGCGATTATATTGACATATTGCATCGAGAAAAAAGCGATTTCCATTTTCACCAATGTTCTCGGAGAGGGTAAGTGATGGACTCGGTGATCGTGTGAAGTGAGGCGTTAAAACGATAGTTAATGCTGTTATTAGTTCGAATCCCGCCATGGGCATGAATATTTGTTGTATTAGAATTCGTTCAGAGGATTTTTTCAAGACAATGATCATATAATGTTTCATAGGACTGTCAAAAATTTCTAAGAAAGTGATTTCTTAATTTATTTTTAATAATGATAAGTGTTTTTTTTTTAGAAAAAAAAACAGCGTTTGGAATGTAAAAAAGGTACAAAAATATTATTTAAAAGAAAGTGGCCCTGCAATCACGCGCTCTGGCAAAGTACTGAGAGAAAATGGACTGACGTGTCTTCCGGAATTATTTGGTCACGAAGGTGAGAGTAAATTTTAATGGGAAGTTTGCTGTAAGGAGCAGTTTCTGGAGTTGTAAGATAGAGTTAATGATTTCAGTCCAAATATTGAGATAGGTAACAGGATAGCCTTGTTTGTGATATTCCTATGTCAGTTTATCTGATTTGTGCTTTCTGAAATTGCAGTTTTACTGAATAAATATTGATTGTAGTATTTCTGGTTTTAAAATGAAATTCGGGCTATATTGTGGTATGCTAGTCGTCAGTGCAGGTTGTACAAAATTCGGGAACACTTAAAAAGCATATTGTAGCCAAACGAGTAGCTTTATAAAGTAACAAAATACATCATTTCAAAGAGTAAAGTTGTAGGTTTTTTCAAGAGCACTCATATTACAAACACTGCATGTGGTAAAGATGTGTGACCCTACAAATGTCGACTCGATAATCGAACTCTTGCCACACACGACCCAACAGATTTTTCGAGACTATGGTGCTCAATTCTCCTCTTGAGTTCCACAACATCACGTGGAAGAGGAAGGACATATACAGGGTCCTTTATATAACCACATAAATAAATAAATAATCGCAATTTTTTGTTGGACATCCGTTGCACTTTTTGTTTTGTCAAATTCTAACACGCAGCAAGTCTTCTTACATCCAAAAAGCGCCATTTTAATTATGAGACTACCTAGCAACGATAGACGAAACTGCACGTAATATCTGCAATGAGAAAAACAAAAACTTAAAACTTTACTCTTCGAAATGATGTACTTTGTTACTTTGTAAAGCTACCCGTTTGGCTACAGTAAAATTTTTAGTGTTCCCGGACTTTTGTTACACCCTGTATTCATTTTTTCTGGATATATGGACAATATGAGTGAAGATAAACGAATATACATGTAACAAAATATTTATCCTTAGCTGTGAGCAAGGTTGGAATGTTTAAAACAAAATGTTTTAAACATATATTTTCAACGTGTTTTAAACAGAGACGATTGTTTTAAACATTTTGTTTAAAACATTTTGAACATTTGTTTTAAACATTTTTTTTAAGCCGTGTTTAAAACATGTTAATTTTAGTTTTCTTCTTTGAAAGAATCATATTATTTTTAAGAGTACGAAAGGGTATGTTTTTACCAGTAAAACGTATGCAATTTGTCCCGAGTGAAAACTAGTTTCCAAAATAGTCAATATTATGACGCCGCAAACCTACAGATGGAGACATAAAGTGCCTTGTTTTGATTTATTCTTTATCGGTTGACTGCTAGAAGAGGGAAATATTAATTCGCAATCAATAATATGAAGCAAGGGATGTTCATATTTCAATTCTTTCTTTTTCATTGATTGTGAGAAACCGCCAGGAAAACAAAAACTTCATGGGCATGTTACATTGCTTCTATGACTACATTGCTCTGTCTCTTTTCTTATGTTTATGAGGAAAGGACAGTAGTGAGTAACTGTGCAGAGTTGACAATCATTTCTTATTCGGTGCTTTTATTTCGGGTGATAGAACTTACTAGCCACTCTTAGGCACATTCGTTTTTTCTAACATACGTTCTTAAAAAAAAAAAAAATCACGAGCCTTTGTTTTTTTCTAAATTTCGTTTTTTTTAAAGGCAGGAATTTGTAATACTGCTAACGCCTCTTTAAGCAAGAATTACTTTTATATAGGTAATTAAAAAGTAATATAACATCATTAAACCCTAGAGTACAAATATTTTTGGTATATGCGAAATATTCCGGGTTGTTCAGTTCTCAGTGTTGCCAACTTTAAAAATATTTTAATAAAAATCTTCAAAATCGTATCTGCCCTAAACTTAGCTTAAACGTTATACAACACAGTAGAAGGAAGTTTTGGGTGTCCTCGACCTCACAACCTCAGTCGCCAGTGTTGGCAACCTATTTTAAAATTCAACTTATAGAAATGCCTTTATTCATACAAATAGGCCCATACACGTGTGCAATAATTTTAACTAAATTTGACATACATGTTCATTAAGCACTGGGACAGGTCATACAAGCATTACAGGCACCGTAGTTTGTCAGGGTTGCCAAACGATTAAAAAATCTATATCTCATATTTGTTAACGTTGGACGTATCCGCATTCCAATTTTTAAAATTAAATATTTACTACTTCCATTCAGTTCCACGTATCCGCATCAAGCTTTAAAGTATAGATATTCGACACAATCGGAACATACTATGGATATTCCCTATACCCAAGCACCAAGGTGTCAGCGCTTCAACCCTATTTTAAAATTCAGTTTGTCAAATGTCCTCCATACTGTTACGTGTCGATACCTATTCCTATACTTTCAAAAAAGCGCCTGCGGAGCCGCGGGACAGACCTATATTATGATATGCTTTGAAATAATACTTCTCAGAACCCAATTGCAATACTTATTAAATGAAACCTATATGTATTGCGTGTTTATAAGAGTATTCATTATGCATTTATATATCTCTTTTGAAATATGCATATAACTTAAAATATTTTTGTTACACCGTCTCTATCTGTATATATTTTCATAGTATATGGGGCAAGGCTTGAAGCCCGTTGCATGGTAGAGCAATGCCACCGAGCTTTCATAGTGAAACACAATGTACTAGTAAACGCAAACATATTTCTCTGCCCTTGAATAGAAGCAAGTTATTTCCCGGAATTTTGAACTAAGGATAATTGATTTTTGCGAATGGTAATTACGATCAAAAATAGATATCTTGCTTGAATAATACCGTAATTAGAAAGTACATACGGGATGAGAACATATTTCGGTAAAAATTTATAGTTTTTCAGTTTACATTAAAGATATCTTCGAAGTTGTATTTATCTCTAGGGGTTTAAATTCCTATAATTCAAAATATTTCTTCAGTTCCTTAGAGGTTTATTAGTATTTTATTACAAACTATAATACCAAATAAGTTCAGTCCATATGTTCTTAGTTCCCTTATGTTTGTCAGGATGAAGATATAGGAAGTATAGCAACGTGGCAATGAATGCATTAATAATCCCATCATTTTCCTCGTAAGGCTGCAGGAAAACAAAGCAATAGTAAATTGGGATGAACGTGTGAAAGCTTAAATCCAATCCTGCTGATTACATTGATTATCTGCGGCGAAAGCATTGAATACTTGCTTTGTTAAAAAAAAAAAAGACTGGAAAGGACTTTCAGAAAACTTTACAGAAAATAAAAGCTTTTTTTTACAACACTATGTACTCTGTTTCTTTGCTGTTCGTTTACTGACTCATTATCAGTGGGTTGCAGAGGAAGGAAAAAGGATTTAAACTGGACGTACTTTATTAAACTTAATCCTTCCGAAAATAACAGTTAAAGACAAATGTAGATTGTGTAAAAAGGAGAAGGTAGGTCTTATTGTTGCCCGAACGAGAGAAGATTTCAAGAGGTGTCTCGGTCAGGACGCTGGAGAACTTTCCTTCATTGTTCCCATGGCTGGCGCTCTAAGATAAACTCAACATTCTATCAAATTGAGTACCACAGTGTCCTTGGTATTCCTAGGCGCTTTGGGAGGTAAAGGCAGCCGAGCGTGGGACTGACCACCCCACCTCACTTCGTGCCGTTGGTCGAGAATAATGTAGATCGTTATCTCCTTATCATCCATGTTCCGTTCACAGCGCGTGTGCATTACACCTTTGATAAATAGCTTTGCCATTGAATTTTAATAAATAGCAAATTTCATCAAATTTGGTAAAATAGAACCTACAATTTCTAGCATTCTCGTAAATGCTTATGAAAAGACCGGAAGCACGATTGAAACATTTTAGAAGCTACTGCAGATGGAGTACCTATCGTAGCTCCTATTAATTTTAATTTTTTTAAAAATGTTCAAAACGTTTTAAATGTGTTAAACGTTTTAAACACTGTTTTTTGCAATCTATAAAAACATGTTTAAAACGAAAACATAAAAGAAAAACTTGTTTTAAACATATGTTTTGTTTTTATTAGAAAAAACATGTTTCTCTTCCAACCCTGGCTGTGAGTCACTCTTTGACAATGAGAATGAATAAAGTCTGTTATTTATTTGTATAGCTTACGCTTAGTACAATTTAGCGAAACTTGATTCCCATTATAAACAATGCGCAAGTTTTAAAGACCAACTAAGAACATTTAAGAACATGCTCGTGTTCAGGGACTCAAAACCGAATTTTGAAAAATATGATTTACTCATAATGGCAATTTTGTTGTCCTGTGTAATTCTTATTACACCTACTCTCTAGAAAACCCACATTACAGTACTGCACAGCGGACTTGTATAAACACCAGGGGAACTTTAAACAGTACGTGCACAGATGGGGCGGTTGATAGGGAGTTAATTTTATTCTTGAAGATGATAACTACGGAAAAGAAGGAAGCATGCTTCAGCGTTTTAATTGTAAAAACTTATGCATGTAACAAATACAAGCGACAGCGTCACATATTGGCAAGAATTGGGAAGATTAACTATGTATTTCAACAGTTTCCCTAATACTTGTATAAAACCTTAATACTAAATAAAGGACAGTATTTTAACAACTACCGCTAATTATTTAGAACTACCAAGCAAGCCTTTTTTACCTCGGAGATTATTCTAGAATATAATAGATGGTTTATATGTATTTTCGTGTGTATTTTTATCTAGTGGTCAAAATGCTCTAATACACTTCTGATTAGGACGAAACAGACTTCCCTTATCGGAAGGATTGAGCGCCCAGGAAAAGTGATCTCCGAGATACGTCATCCCTCAAGCTTCACGGACTTAGGTCAAAATTACTTGTCAAGGTAATGAAAGAAAATGGAAAATCTTGGAAAACTAAATGAACAATACTTTCCTAGAAATACTGAAGATTCTTCTAGATCAGGGTTTCTCAAACTATGGTACACGTACCAGCACTGGTCGTCAACCTTCGGATATTGTTACGCGAGCTTGCTGAAAAAATAACAGTAAGTATGTAACTCACCTAACACATTGCCACTGTTTGAAAAAGAGGGTATCTGAAATCCAACCGAAGATTATTCAAAATTGACTCATCATATGCAATAAAGAGAGAATGTTGTACTGATCACAAGTTTGATTTCAGCTCAGGATGAAAACGTAACAGCAGTTTTAAGCTTGTGATAGCAGGAAGCAAAATAAAAAATACCTTACTAATTTCCTTTACTAATTTCTACTGCACACAACCTTTTCAATAATTTACTGTGATACTTAAAGAATGGCTTTGAAAGAACACTTATTGAAAATATTGCGCAGGTGTATTTCAAACATAAATGGAGAGCAAAAGTTAAAAAAAAATCTCTATTATTTTGTCTCGAAATAAAAAAAAATGCTACCAGGAAGTGTATACAGGGTGTCCCAGTCATTTAGGCAAAAATTTACGGAGATGATTTGTTACACCAAAATAAGAAAAGAGGTTCCTATAAACGTGGACCCGATTTCGCTTCGTTTTGGACAGACAGTGTGTCCAACTATGAGCCCAAAGTCGACGCGCGAGTCCCCAACAATGGAAAGGAAATGAATAATTCTCAGTAAATCAGAATTTACACATTGAATGATAATTTGTTTTGCGGAAATTTGTTTCTATCAAGATAGTGGGTATCAAGAATGAAAGCACGATGTCACAGTGTCAGTGTTGCAGGCACCGACGGCGGTCCGGAAAATGGCCCGACAGCCAAACGCCACTTATGTAACGCGCCGACTTTCCCCGACTGCTAGTTTATCGGGGTCGGCATTTGGCTTGCTGTGTATTTTTCCTAGGCTATTTCATCTATAGTTTGGATCTTCTGTGTGTGCTTTACGTGTTGTTTATCATCACTAGAGGATGCCAAATACTCAACAACACGACGTAGTGCTATTTGAAAATTTTAAATTTAATATCGGATTGGAAACACTGACAACCCAGTGATATTGTATTTTCACTCTTCATATCCACCATGTTAAAAGAAACAAATTTCCGCAAAGTATAATTTATCACTCAATGCGTTGTTTCTGATTTATTGAGAATTATTTTTTTTTCCATTGTTAGGCGCCGACTTCGGCCTCCAAGTTGTACCTCCAAAATAAAGCGAAATCGGACCCATGTTTATAGGAATTTTTATTCTTATTTTGATGTGACAAATCATCTCTCGAGGTTTATGTGTATATGACTGGGACACCCTGTATATTAGCTATTTAATCGAAATAAATTAAACATTTTTGTTCACAATTTGTTTTAGAACTTTTATTTTTATATCATTCTTTCATTTAAGTATTCAAGATACCATCCCAGTATTTGCCTGGCGTAACCAAGGGAAACCAGGAAGAGCCTCAGTCAGGTTGGCCGCCATCAGGATCGATCCCGGTACTTCCTGAATTCAAGCCAGGCACGCTACGCAATGTTCTGCCTCGCTGGTATGCTCATTACTGACAATATAATCATGCAATTTTAAATATTGTCATTCAAAATTCCGTATTATTACCTGGGGGTACAGCAAAAATATGAATTTCAATTAGAGTACACCAGTATAAATGTTTTAGAATCCCTGTTCTAAATGCAGTAAAAAATTATGAAGTAATATAAAGCTAGATACATTGATGATTGATACAAAATATTTTGTATATTTAACTCGACAAATTTATAATCTTAAAATGTAACTTTTAATTTTATGAGCTATGGAATTTTAAGAAATGACATTTATTTTCATATCTGTCATATTCTTTCTAAAGGTGTCACAAGACTCCCATGTGTACTGAACTAAATAACAATATTCGTACACAAGTACTAGTTCTTTAGGAAAAAATAAAATGTATTTTAAAAAGTAGAAAAGATATTGAAAACATATGTTAGGGAAGGCTAAAAGTTATTAATACATTTCTTAGCACGAGTGTTAGAACCCAACAAGTTCGGAACTGTTCCATTTTTTCTTTTATTGCGTTATCAACATTTTCGCAGACAAGAATTCCTTATTCGACAATTGTGTAGCTTCTTTGCAAAAGATTCTGAATTCATCTCAACCAATTGTTGAGGAAATAAAAGAAAAAGGAATGTAAAATTCGTAAAATTAAAGTGACTTTATTTATTCTTCATGATTTTGTTTCCTCAGGACATGTTAGGAAAGAATAAACAAAGTTACTTTAAATTTAGGAACACTACATCTCCTTTTTATATTTCCTCAACAATTTGTTGAGATGGATTTGGTACCTTTTGGAAACAAACTCTACAATTGATAACCATAATTGAAAAAACATTTAAAGTGTCAGACTATAAAAAAATGTGTTTATTTTTAATCGACAAGTGTACAGGCCATCTACAGTTATATAAAAAATTGAACGAACCAATTATTGTTTTCCAGTCTAGAATTTCACGTAAACAATTTACCTATTAAACTAGAAATCGTTTGGACTTAGGGAAAGTATGAACTATTACTTGGTTCCAACAGAATAATTTGTGAAACCAAGAGTTTATCAATACTTCCAATACAGTAGTTTGAGTTTTACAATATTGATTTTAGCAAACCCATATTTTGATTCTGTCGTAACTTTATCTGACAGTTCGTCCGTCTATCCCGAGCGGTGATTGTTGGTGAAGTGTTGGCTTTGCAATCCGAAGGTCCTGGGAACGAACCCAGAGGCCGTCTATCCTGACGGAGGTTTTTCCTCACTTATACCATGCAAATGTCGGGATGGCACCTTAAAACTAGGACATGTCCGACTTTCTTCCAACATCCTGTGTCATACACTATCCCGGCCTGAGCCTAAATTGCCTGAAGGCTATAAATACATTGAAATCAAATTCAAAGTAGCCACCTGTAACGCCTATTAGAGCGTTAACGAAAGCAGTTATAGAGAAACTGGTTTCAGATTTGAGTTAGAGACCTAGGTTTGCACGACCGTTCTTAATATTACACTCTAAAACTTGTAGGTTTTCTTCCTGTAGATTTTAAAGAATATCACAAATTTGTTTCCTCAGCTTTGGACGACATCCGTCAAGATAACAAGCGTCTACAAAATTGGTATATCATTTAAATTATTGTTTCTGATGGATAAATAACGGATTAGTTAAACGTGTATCTAGCAGAAACCGTACAAGACCTAGGATTTGTCCGGTTTTGGTAGAAAAATGCAGTGTAGATGACGGTAGTGTTCCCTGTTTCTCTTTAAAGAGACATATTGGTACAGTAGTTGTAAAATGTCTTATTCTTGCAAAAAGGAACGAAGACTAAAACGAACGAGGAGAAAGAGATACAAAAGGAAACACAAAATAAGAAATGCCAAAACTAGAGGCGAAAACATTTAATTCTTCCTGTTGCTAAAGTGATTCTATAGTATATTAGTAAGAGCTGACATGTTTTAACTGTAAATAGATGGTACAGTAAAATAACATAAGTACTATAGGAAATTAATTAGTTTTTTTTTCAATATATGTAGAAGTAAATTATTTTCAGAATTTATAATTTAAATAACTAAGCTCATTGTTGTCTGTCAAATAATTAATACTAAACATTTAATTAATATTTGGAATGGGAAGAGTGAAGAATACTGTAAATCAAAAGTTGGGTTAAATAGGGATTTATAAACTACATAATTTAATTAACGTATAGCACGGTATATATTAATTGTGTACACCTTGAACGTCAATGGATATATTCACGAAACGTTTCCACTTCTCCAGAACGTTTGGCAGAACGTTCGGCATATCATATCTACATATTACACAATGAATTCCTTCATATGATGGATGTTCTGAAGGTAACTCTCCAGGTGATAAACCAATACAATGAACTTCATTTTGATGATATTGTGATCTTGATATCTTTGGTAGAACTGGAGATATTGGTAGAGAAAATAGAAGTTTTTTTTTTTTTCAAAAGTACGCCGGAATGTGGCAAACAAACCTTAAATAGTACGTTTGGGCAGTTGTTTCATACTTAGCCAACAAATATGGATAAAAACACACATTTTCACACACAAAAGGAGTATTGAATGATAAAGCAACAGAGAAAGTAAAAATGTTGGAGCTATTTCTTAAGAGTTATGTTCGTTCATCATATCAGAAGAATTAAACCAATTATCCTCAAATTTGGGGTTCTAGCGTCAAGGTTTCAATTACGTACATTAGAAAGTAAAAGTAGCTACTGTTTCCATGACAACGAGAGTTAATTCTCTATCACCTTTATTTTCCTCTTTTGGTAGTAGTGTTAATGTGTACTAAACTCCTATAACGTACATTTTGTACAATCCACCAACGAGGAATGGAGAGCCGTTTCTATGGATACGTTGTGACAATGCAGTGATGCCAAATGTCGTTTCTCTAACTACCTTTGTAAAAACAATGTAATTCATCAGCGTGGAACAATAAGTAGCGGGAAAAATAGTTCTGATCGCTGCGTACATAACCAGAATGAAATAAGTTTGAGTTCTTCTTGCTGTTGCTGTCACCTGCCATTCCACTTGCCAAGCCGTCTGTGCTAAGCAACGCACAACAGGAAGTGAGAGGGAGAAATATGACAACGTCATCCATCCCTTCCTCCTCTCATCGCTATTCAAGCTGAAGTTCCTTCCTCTCCCACGCCCCCCCCCCCCGGATCAAACTCTCAGAAAGAGGACTTTAGTATCCCAATCGAGGAAATAGCTAATAAGAAGAGGAAGAAGCGTTGAAACGAACCTGGTATTCCTTCATACAAAGAAGCGGATATGACTACTCAGCTACCAGAAACTCTTGTCATTTCATCACGACTCTTTACGCAATACATCTCCTTGGGATAAATTGGATTACAGGTCTGACGTTGAAAGGAGTTTTTCTAAAGGATAATTGCACTCTTTGGTAAAAGTGTTGAAGCTTGATACTCCAAGTAAATAAACTCTCTCGGCTTCTCTTCTTTCGACTCTTCTGAGAGGCGTAGAGAGTCATTCAGTTCCTGAAGCACATTGCCTAATAGGGATTTCAACGCCAATCTTTAGAGGAAAAATGAAAGTTATTTTCGTGTGTCCTTATTTAAGAGAGAAAGTAGATAGCGTGTTGAAAAAAATTCAAGTGTTGTCACGTAGTAACAATACAGAAATAAGGAGGAAGAAAAAGCAGAGTCCATTGTCGTGGTAGTCTGTTGAAAAATGTAAAAGCAACAATTAAGAACCCAACTAGAAATGAAAGAGACTAATAAACCCCCCAAAGTTATGATATTAATTAAAACAACAGTCAAGAAGAACAGGGAATTTTTATGTACAATTTCATAGCTCACAGCGCTTTAAGAAAAGAAAACAGCCTCATATTTTCCTATCTTTATTTTTCTCTGTCTTAGATCTCCCAGCCTTCCCAAACTCCACCCACATCTGTAAAGTAAACGTTGTTGTTTATATGTGTTTCTGCTGAAGAATATTCGAGATTAATTTTCCTTAGGCGAAAAGTTTCTGTTTTTTTTTCTTTACAGTAACGGGTTTTGTTGCGGTCGTAGTCACGGAGTAGAAAATTTAAGGACGGAATTCAGCCGGCTTGTTTTAAGGGGGTTAATTGCTCTGCAGTTACCAGAACGCAACGAGAAAAAGAAGTTTATTTCTAGTTTGTTTTTGTTCTCTCATCCAGTACTGTTTAACAAAAGCGAAAATGCTCTTTTAATTAACAGTTTCCTTGAAGTATTTTAAAAGAAAACTTAAAGTGTTCAATGGATTAGCTCAAAATGGTGGAACTAATTCATCACCACTATCTTATATTATCGGCTTCTTTCAAATGCCTTCGCCCAGATCTTCGCTTTATTTCATTTCTTGTAGGCACATTCAAAGAAAGGGGCACGTGGTATGTCTTTCCCGTTCCTGTATTTTTTTCGTCTTGGTTTTATTAAAGAAAGAAAAAATCACAGTATGGTTTCAGTAACTTCTTTGTTTAAATTTTCCGTGATCTAATATTCAATCTCATCCCTATTCACGATTTCAGTACATTTGTAAATTTTGTTAAAAGTGTCTTTTGATCAAATTTTTCGACCAAAATATGGGCGCCATTTTGGTCTAAAACAAGTTTTTTTTTGTGTGAATATAACTACAAATTTTAATCAGACCATAAAAGAAAATGACTCCAAAGGAATAATGGGGTATATTTTGGAAGAAGTGGTAAAAATATAGACCTTTGACCATTTTCGACCAAAAATGGCCGCCATATTGATCAAAAGTTAGTTTAATTTTTTAAAACATCGCTATAAATATTATTTAGACCATAAAGAACAAGAAAAATGTGTTCCGAAGGATCAGGAGGGTTCACGTGAGGGCCCAGTAGCTACCTTACTATAAAAGTAGACGAAAGCTGTGGAACGCAACTTTAGAGAAATATCTAAAAGTAATTCCAATTGCTTACAAATAAAAGTCGCTACTTCTTGCAGAGCAATTTCGGCTAAAGTAGTATTATTTGATAGTGGACTAAAATATATGCTTGCAGCTGGATTGTTAATTACGAATGAACATTGGTTCGCAAAATAATTAATCTGAAAAAAAAAATCGAGAAAAGTAGAAAAATGCTATGAAAAGGACATAATCACTTGAAGTGTGATAATTTGATGTGACTTTGAAAATGTATTCATTATATCATATATGTGAGAATCATGAAGAACGGCAGTTCTTCGAGTGACGCTCAGAAACGAGTCTGTTCGCGACACTCAAATATATACTGCTAGTTTCGGATCTAGCGAACTATAAGTCCGATTTTGATGCTTGAACTTGCATTTGAAAGCTCTTTGCCATACTAAGACAAAAAAAAAAAAAGATCGGTAGGTCCTCCCTGGAATACCCTAGGGCGGCGCGAAAAAATATATGAAAATTTCACATTTCTGATGCACTGACCCCAGATCGTATAGGCGGCCGAAACTTGCGGAATCTTATATACGCTTCAATACCTTTCAAACGGTATATAACACGTTAAAATCGGTGAAGAGGTTCAAAAGTTATGATATTTTTGTTAGGCGAATCACAGAATTTTCACAAATGATCGAAAAGTGTGTCTGTCTTTTTGTTTTAGCCCCAAATGGTTAGTACTAGAGTGTTTTGGGGGTCATTATTGGCTTCAACAAGTTGGGGTAAAAAATGCTTATTTTTTTTTTATATAAGTTACCGTTTTCGAGGTACGAAACCTACCATGGTCCAGAATTAACCTTTTGTATGAAGACTATGCACATTTTTTGAACAGGAGTCTTACAAAATAAGCGATATAAGTAGAAAAACCCCTTCGGGGTAAAGGGAAGAGTAACGCAAGAATTCTACTCACAAAAGAAGTTGCGAGTGATTTTCTTTGTGTCACTATGGCTGAAGGGAGGATAATTTTATTACAAAGGAAACAAACACTTCCGCCATAGTGACACAGAAAATCACTCGTAAAATGGATATAACTTCTTTTGTGAGTAAAATTCTTGCGTCACTCTTCCATTTACCCCGAAGTTGCTTTTATACTGATATTATATTACTGATACACATAACAATATTTTGGTTGCATATGTAAAAATGGCGTTTGTTAGCTAGCAAAATAATTCACGAAAAATAATTAAAAAACAACGAAAAAAACTTTTCTTAAACAATTCGTACTAGAAAGTAAATTAATTTTGTTTATGTATAACTAAAAAGAAAAACATATCACACGTTCTCATAATTATACGGTCATTTTATAAATTCTTGAATTGGCGCACCCCATGCTTATCGTTTTAGTCATGCATAAACAAAATTATCTTTTACTTTTTAGTACAAATTGTTTAAGAAAAGTATGGTTTAAAAAGTTTTTTATTTTTTTCTCCAGTTATTTTGGTGTTCGGATACTTTTTCTCAAGCTGATCTTATCACCGAAATCCTAAAATGTTCTGCAACGGTGGAAGTCATACAAAAGTAACAGTCTGTGAGATGACAGAGAGGTTCGCGCCAAACCATTGACACAGCAAATGGCATTGATTTACGGGTACCTTTGAGCTATTTGATCAAGCTACTATAACAAGTAGTGCAGCAAACTTTTGAAGCCCAATCCTTGTCCTGATGGCCAACTTGCC
Source organism: Lepisma saccharinum (assembly GCA_022664845.1). NCBI lineage: Eukaryota > Metazoa > Arthropoda > Insecta > Zygentoma > Lepismatidae > Lepisma > Lepisma saccharinum. The sequence goes on from JAGDQP010019422.1 coordinate 17,999, forward strand.
AATCAAAGTACAATTTATAAGCAGTTTTGAGAAGCAGAGAAAGTGGTTTTCGTTGCGCTTTTTAAGTCAATTCCCCGCAAACATAGCAGAAGCCATCTGGATGATTTTTACACTCGCGTGGCATAATAGAATAGTAAATCAATGGTCGAAATTAATCACAACTAACACTCACGTACTGTAATTCACTTGGAAAAAGCCGGAGTAAAGAAAAATAATTATACCGTGTTCCACAATTTAAACAACTTGCAAACTCAGAATCCCCGCCTAGAACACCGACAAGTTGACTCTCCGATCGCTAGACATGTGCTGCGAGAAGATCAAGATTACAGTGCAGGACTAATGCAAGTTGAAACTTGTCGAAGCATGACATTTCCTAAGCAATTTCCTACTGTTTACATTTTTATGTATTATTCTTTACAGCTAATTTTATTTTCATCCCTAAATAGGTGGTATATATTGTTGCTATATATTTTTTATGGTTGCTATATATTTTTATAATTTGCGGGTAGAGGGGATGATGAAATATGTCGAAAATAAGTGACAAAAATGTAAAAAAACAGGGAAGTCGATCATTTTAATGATTTTGTTTACAATTAAGGGGGGAAATTCCCCCAAGAACTACCTCCTTGCTACAACTATTCATGTTTTAGAACATTCCACCTCTCTAGCCCCTCAGAAGAAATGTACAACAAATGTTTAATCCCTCCAAATTATTGAAAAGTGATAAAAGAATGGGGGTATCCCCCCAAAATGGTGAATGATGGGGGAAAACGGATGTCATATGCAGATTCAGGAGGTAATTTTACATAAGAATCAGTAGGAATGGTGTCAGAGCTCTAAAAAAACTTTTTAAAAAAAAAGACCAGTGTAATCAACTCTCTTCTCCAATGTTCTCTAACTTGCAGAAATATGCTAGTTACAAAAGCTGGGAACACAACACAAGCAATCATTATGTATATTACCCTACTCCCGACGTCTTCTGTTCAAATACTTTGAAAAGTGTGAAATTATACACAGTTGATAAATATGCGACGCCGGATGGGTTTAGACGGGTAAACTATCCTTCATAGTTCTTTCTCTCAGGAAGTACACGTAACGCTTGGCTCCTAGAAGTAAAGCATTTTAAATATGTATATATTTGATAGATTAGTGTTAAGAAATAATATGGACATTTGTAATAGTAATCTATATTCCGTGTGGTCATTCACTGTTTTCATTATCTGCTGAGGAAAAACTTACTGAAATAATATACCGGTAAGAGAAATCCTGGAATGTTTCCGCAATATGAAATTCAGGCATCTAAATTTATTGCCAAAGTACTTCTATTTTAATCTCTAGAATACACAAAAATTAACGAAACCGTGATCAATTGTTTCAAAGGAAGAAAAATATAAATTAATAAATAATTTTCCATAAGGATAGAATGTTATCAGCAAGTATATGGAAGAACTGTCAGATCTATTGGAGGGCCCTTCAAGCGAAAGTAAACCACCAGTTAGTTGGGTTACGAGCCGCCACTGGAATATCTGCCGGTCAGCATTTTGTATAAAGCTGTTATTTGTTCCAAACTGCATGTTTTTATTTGCAGTTTCTTTCTTGACTATCATGAGTATCAAGAACAACACCAAATCCAATGTCATTACTGAATCAGAATTTCTTACCCGTGAATGTATTCACATTCTCTAATAAGCATTCTTTCATATTTCAACACAAGCAATATCTCATGTATTCATATGATCTATCTACAATGACAATATGTTGGATCATAATTCCCACTCACTAGTCCAATGATGTAGTCAGTGCTGAAGTTGGAAAAATATTTTAGGAGGAACGGTGCAATTATAAATCCATAAATTTATTGAAAGGGGGTGACATTAAATTAGTTAGTTGCTCTTGATTGTCAGATATATCCTTACAGGCTGAGCAACCCGCATCACACTGTAGTTTGCTGGGTTGACTACCTCCAAGTGGGCAAATTTGGCATGAATGTCAATTCATTAGCAGAGGCTATCTTAGTTTTTCGATTCGACACCCCGCAGTAGGGAAAATGAGGGGAAGAAAATCCTTTAGACTCCGCACCAACGGGCAGGAAACCAGCTAGTAATTAGTATAAATCTCACAATGAGAAAACAAGATCATAATACTACTAACAGTTCAAATTAAACTTATTGTCAAACTAAAAAAAAAAAACACTTTCGAGATTATTGCGTCTTTACCTTCGTGGATTTATGCCGGTACTCTCGAGGCTAGATTTTAATTATGGCGGAACTCAATTCCGGTGCGTGTAGTTCAGGTAAATCGTCTTTCTCGTAGTTCACAATTTGCAATTCATAACATAGTACTAATTACAAATTGCATATCCATTCACCAGCATAAAGCGATATTAACTCAAAGATTCAACAGGCTTCCAGACCTTGCACTGAATATTCCGGGCAATAATAAAGAATATCCAGGAAATCGCTATTCTCTTTAGTTTGTCGTGCGATCTACAACACCATGAATCAATCGTTGCCAAGTTTAGTCTGTCGTATCAATTTGAGTAATAAATAAAATTATTGCTGTGCTCAAACAACACACTCAACAAACACATTTCATCTTTCACAAGACGCTGAGCATAGATGCAAGTGCAAGTGTTCTAACATCTTAGTACAAAGTATTTTGTATCTCGAATGAGCCTATTCTGTATGAGAGACATGCGTTTAGCGACAGCTAGGGCTGCGAACCTGATTGAAATTATTCATAAGGGCAAGAAAAAGCAAAATAGAATAACTTATTACCCATTTTCTTCTCCGTTTGCTTTTGTAAGTGTTTACTTACAGGGTGTATGATTCTTCAAACGCTATTCCTTTGCTGAATTTAGTTTAATTATGGTTTTAGGCACCTCATGCCGAGATAGGGTGGGAAGAGAATGTTGGATGGTAGTCGGCCAGAGCTTTGTTAGTAGGTACCATCCCGAACATTTGCCTGCTATGACTAACTAACTATTCACTTGTTAGTTGAAGAAATGCACGTTTTACACCTAAATGTAGACAGCACAGTGATAGTTCCTACTAAATTCAGCTAATCAGAGTTCGCAGCCTTGGCTGTCACTAAACGTAATTTATGAGAGTAAACTTATCTTTGATTCGCCATTTTATTCCAAAAGAAAGTTTTCAACGAAGCAAAATATCTGATACATAGAAATCCAGATCCAGGTAAACTTTTCCACTAGTTTACGGTCTGTTTTACACAGGAAAGGAAACTGGGTTAACAAATAAAACATTACCTAACAGTAAACTAGTTCAACCTTCATAGATAAACTGTTGTACAGTAAAATTTTCCTCCATAATCTTAAAGAAGTTAGCTCTTTTCCTAAAATGAAGAAAAAAACAAAACATGATTTCATGTAACATGTAACACTGCCAACAAGCTTCCCGCCGTCTCCTCTCTCCAGACCATTTTCCTTACTGCTTTTTCTGGGGCAGAGAAAAAGAAGTTTTTCCACGCTGACAACTTGCCAAGTTAATGTTGTGTGCGTTTCTAAAATGCACTGACTAGCCAACAACAAAACCACGAAAGTTGCTTTCGACTTCTTACTTAAATCCGCACTACCAGCGAGCTAAAGGGAGAGAGAGAATTCGCGCATTTTTACGTATTTTTTTAAGGAACTTCTGAAAGTTCCCTCCTCCGCCCTCATTTGAGAGCAAGTCTCTCTTAGTTCTTGTTCTGATATATCCTCTATGTAAGTTAGGGTTACAATGTCTCAACTCGCCATTACAAGAGTAGTCATAAAGTAACATGCCCGTAAAATTAGTTTATTGCCTGCTGGATTGGCTCTCCCAGTACTCTCACTCGAGGGTTGATTATTCTCAGCGGCGGCGGCTAAAACCACCAAAAGATGTTTCGCATCGTCGCCTTAAGATTACTTCTGAACCGCTGAAGCAAAAACAACTCCAACAGTATGTGTTGTTAAATGTGGTAAAATTGGTGGTTTTCTCTCTAATAAACGAAATTGAGTATACTGATTTATGTACACCAAATAGAGACGTCTATTTTTAACACATTTCTCCTAGAAGTGAATCGTGAACTGAATGATTTCACTCCAGTAACACAGAAAAAAACATTGATAGCACTGTTGAATGTTGGCCTCTTGAACCGTTTATTCGACGATTACGCGTTTTTTAAACGTTTAATCGCTGATACAAGTTTTAAGACAACGCTGATAACACCGTTAAATGTCCACCTCTTTAACGGTTTATTCGACGATTACGAGTTTTTTTTAAACGTTTAATTACTGATACAAGTTGTAATACAACGCTGATAACATCGTTAAACGTTCACATCTTCAACTGTTTATTCGATGATTGCGCGTTATTTAAACATTTAATCATTGATTCAAGTTTGAATGCAACGTTGTTAAACGTTCGCCTCTTTAATGGTTTGTTCAACGATTACGCATTATCTAAACGTTTAATCGTTGACACCAGTTGAATTTCTTGCCTCTTTAATGGATTATTCAATATTTGATTCAACTGTTAATTATTTGAGAGTTTCAATTAATATGTTAATTTAATTTGGTTCTGGAAGAGTATAGAAATCCGAAATATTCCTCTTCTGTATTTTTTGTACTCCTACACTTGTTACCTTTGGCATGCAGACCAAAGCTATTCATATGCTTGTTGCACTTATCCATGGCGTTATTTTGGCTTGGAACTTTTTAATTAATTGCTTATATATTCTTTTATGATCTTCTGTAAGTATTGTTTGAATTTTCTTTATTGTTTTATTAATTTGTTTACAGAAATAAGAAATATCTTTTTTAGTACATGGATAGTAACATTTCTCAATACCCTTACACACAGGTTTCTGTTGCAACGTTTCAATCCTCCGAATTTTAATGTATACAATACGCTTTTAAGTATTCATCATGTACTTTTAGAATGTTCTGGTTATAATCATCTGAGACAACGTTATAACATCTTCAGTGACATGGGGTCAGTCTTAGTGGATGATTCTGATGTGATCGAGAGATTTTAGGTACATTCGAGAGATAGATCCCTAAAAAGCTTTGAGACGATTATAATCATTAGCTGTTAAATCTTATCTTGTAATATTTTGTGAAGGCCTATTTGCAGCCTTTTCGTTTTTAATTCTTTCTACTGAAGGTTCTACACACTTTTGGATTTCATTAATTTTGATGCTGGTCCTTTAGACCAGGGAGTTTAAAATCTGCTTCTGAAGACCTCTTACATCTTCAGGGTTTAACTTATGTTAGTTTCTTAAAGGCTAAGTTTGCTCGTGACACAAATAAGGGGTTTCTCCGTATCGGGACAGGCGTAAGCCATAGTGCTGTTATTGCCCATACAATTAATTTTATCTTATCTAATCCAAATTGTTTCTAATTCTTCAAATGATATTTTGAGAAATTGTCTTCGTTCTGTTAACTTCGGAAGTTATCTTCGGTTAACTGTTATAGCAGTTAAAACACAGCTACTCTCTTTTCTAGTTTCATGTCATGTAGTTCAGCATACAATTCGTAGCGTTCTAAGAAGTTATCTCCTGTTCTCTTGAACTATCAAATAGATAGAAACGCTACATTAATTTCTGTCATTGTCATTCATCTACACGTGATGTTCGTATCCAAAGCGAATCGTGTCATTACAATGGAACAATTAAAAAAAATCCACACTGCGATGCCTATGCCACACAATATAAAGTGACCTCATAGGTTAGAAATGTATTAGGTTGATTATGTAATTTAGGGTATTATGTATAATCTATACCAATTCTTAATTTGATATGTCTTAAGTTTAAAAATAATTGTTAAAACTTATCTTCGATATTGCATATTTATATTAACATTAATTGCAGCTAAAATTCTATATTCCCAAAAGAAAGCAACTTTTCAATCGACTTTGCAATAGGTAAATAACATTTCTAAGCTTTCACAGTAAGCTAGCTTCACTAATTAATAAATTATATCTTTAAAAACATCTATGATCTTTTAAGAATTTTCCTGTTACTTTCCAAGTCATTTTCTATATTTTATGCAGCTATTTCTCCTATTCAAAACGGAGAAATTATCCTACCACTATTTCAAATTACAATTATTTCATGATATGCTTTGAAATAATGTTTAGTCTTAATCACTGGATGAATGAATTTTTGTTAAAAGCATTGTTCTGTCAATTTAGTTCCTATCATTTTCGAGTTTAGTGATATCCAAAGCCGTCTTAAATTTAAACACCTTCTTTTCATTTGAAACGTTACTTGATATTTGTATTGAATTGAGTTTATTCAAGTCTTGTAAATTTCATTTATATTATTTCTTGGGGCTACAAAGTTTATTCTATCCGCCTGTCAGTCTGCCTGTAGCACCAAAAGCAAGTAAATAGAAACTGAATTCAAAACTGAAATCAATTGCCCTGATTTTTACAGAATTTTCTATCTGGTGACGTTGTAACCCTTTTTTTACTGTATTTTGTACATTTCCATGAAATTCGATTTAGTATATCACAATACGGATTTTCTTTACCTTCACTCCTTATGTCCATTACAATATTCGACTTGCTAACTAATCAAGTTTTCTATTATTGCAAGAAGGTTTCAAAATCATGTGGGGAATAAGAAACTTCCCCAAAAATGATTTAAGACAAACTCCATCCGACTGACAGAAACGTTCTTAAAGAGGAGAAAATCGTATTGATTGTGTGTCAACTCTCGTATCGTAGCCTTGATATTTGAATGAGCTTACACATGCATGTATTTACATTAGGTACTGGAATGACATACTTCCCGCACTCCCTTACAACCCATATTCATGAGCCATACGACTGCATTAGCTTTCCACATATTTTCCTCGTCGTGAGGGCCTACGTATCAAATACACAACACAACGTGATGTACGACAATTAGCCTTTGTTAGGAAATGGAAACCAACAAGCTCCAACACCACTTTCTCCGCATGTCATACGTTATAGATATTCGATACCAAAAACCTTGCCAGGTATTCTTCACTCTAACCATTTCCATGATCAAGTAGACCTCCCATTCATTTGGTTATCACATGCACAAGCTCTCTTCTTGTCTGCATCAATATCCAGATGATCGCCTCGAAGGGAAGTTAATAATTTGTCAATTTATACCATAGGGTTGTCATGTGGAAATCATTTTATAAATATTATTATCATAGTGATCAACATTATCATCACCATATAAACATCTCTACTATTATGATCAAAGAACTAAATGACATTAGATTTACTTACTACTTATGAAGAGATACAGTGAAAGTATCATTTTAACCTTACCTCTATTTTCTAGCCACTCATAATAAAAATCGTAAGCATCAAAAGACGGCTAGCCTTTCATTAGGAAAGAAATATATTCCTCCCACTGCATTAGGGATGATTTAGCACCCTAATTACTACTAATACATATATGTGAAGTGTCTATATTTTCAAGACGAGCACTTATAAGGTATGAGCATCATCGTTTCCTTCATCAGTCATTTTCTATCCACTGCTGGATGAAGGTCTTCTCCTTTCCCCCCCCCACAAATCTCTCAGTTAACTGTTGTCCTTTTCCATACAGCTCACAAGAAACTCTTGACTTTATATACCCATCTTGCATTTGCTCGTCTTCTTGTTTCATTTCCCTCAGAATCCAATGTAGAACATGCAGTAAAAAATGATGTATTAAAATTGAGAAATCAGCATTCCCATATAATTAAAAGTGAGAACATGGCGTTGTGGAAGTAATATTACCGATCTTATTTTAAAGCCAGAATGCTCGTATTTTAAATTCAATGACAATGTTAATATCTCATTTCTAAGAAAAATTATTTGTTTGTGCACAGATAAGAACTTTTTTCTCCTCTTTTTTTTATCGTGAATTTGTCGTCCATCTTTCCGTCTAACTACGTGATTAGCTCAATTCTTCTTCATCTTTTTCGAAGTCTTAATAACATCATCTACCTTAAAAATCATAAGGACGATGTTTTTGTACGAGGGAGATTTATTACAAGTTAGACTCCTCGTAATTCATTAGCCACTTGGAATAATACATGTAGTTTATACAACTGATGTATGTAACATCAATGTTTATACAAAGACAACAATAATTTAATACGTCCATTTTCCCAGGTATCTGACCTTGAAATATGAAAATTCGAAAAATTTAACAAATTCAAGAGTTTAAAATATTAAAAAAAAAAAAAAAAAAATGATATGCAAGCTAATATCTAATGATTATTGAGAATAAAGTATCAGTTTGATTTTTCAATCGTTTCTGAGGTAGAAGTATCTAAAATGGCGATTTATCATGCCGCGTAAACTGAAAATATTTTTTTTGTTTAGCCCAAGAAAACCTAAGACAACAAACAATTTATATACTTTTCCAAGATCTCAAATGTGTCTATTTATAGAGAGTAAAGGTTTATTCCATTGCTTCTAGTATTTAACAAACTAAAAGAACTTTGGTAAATCATTGTAAATACCAATTCTAGTACGTTGTGACAGGTAAAATCAGATCCAGATCCAAAATGGAGGAAATTATGGAAAAATAAAAGATATTCTTGTCTATTTAGTAATTACACCATATGGTCAAAGCATGAAAATAGTAATAATACAGTTCTCTTGCAAATATGTCTTCCGAAATTTGACCAGTTCAATTGAAATGGCTATATTGTGAACAAATACATGTATAATAATCATTCGAACATTCTAAAATTAATCTTATTTCGAGAGATAATTAATTATGAGACATCTTGTGTTCGGAATATAGCAGAAATAATTCGGATACCACATTATCTCTAATACAATTTTTGTATTTAAACTTTCGTGGTAATATTAACCAATGAAATAGCTTATATCAACTCAAGAGTTTATTTTTAATTAAATGTTTTGTCCTCTTTATTCAAGAGAAAGAAAAATATGTGTTTTGCTCCCTTCTAAGTGCAACATAATATATTTCATGTATTTCTTTTTTGAAATAAGAATGCGCTAAGTGTTCTGTAAATTATATTTGGCGAAACGTTAAAAGCACTATACACGATTAACGACGTTTGTTGACTTAGCAATTCCTATGTCATTGTGCTGTAGAAATATTACATTTCTGATACTTTACACTTTGACAAAATGCAATAATGATAAACGGAACGAGAAAATTAAAAGTAATCAAATCAATTTGATAGATGCACGCAGAGAAATGAAGAGCAATTATGGTTATGTGATAACTTTGGAAAATATGAAAAAGAAGTTAATTCAGTTTAAAAAAAAAACGAAGTTTTGTCTCTGTTTTTAGTGCTATTTGCAAGATGAGAGCATCTTCTTGATGTTTCTTTTGTTTCTGTTTGCAATAAGGGGTTTACATTGTCGGGAAAGATAACTCTGTTGAACATATTACACTCAATACCTCATCATTCACCAAGTATCATACATTGGTAAAACAAGGTTAGGATATATGGGTGGGGATGAAAAAAATTGAGTTAAGTATGATTAGAAACATGTTTGTAATGGGACCACCAATCGAGCAGTACTGCTGTCAATGTTGAAGTTCCTGTTATTGTTGGCAGATGGATGATTTCTCACGGGAGCGCAAGTGATTTTGTTATCTCGTCTCTCTATATACGTTTGAATTCATGAGAATGTATGGGGAGAACCACGAGCGGCAAATGTTTCATCTGCTGTTATGATCGCGTCAATTTTGTTTCATCTCAAAACAAGGTTATTGCTAATGCACTCAGTTGATTTGGTGAGCGTTATACTATTTATGCTATCCAAAGTCAAGGGTATTGCAAATATTTTCACACCGTATTTTCATAGTCAATTTTATAGCCTTGGGAGTGTTTTCTCGTGAGGGTTTTAATCAGTTTTCATGTTCCAACCACAACAGTTGCCTTTTTAAAAGAATATAATTTCATTGGGAACATAGTTAATAAATTGTTTAGTTTTATTATGACTTCCATTGAGAATTACCTGTTGATGTATACTTTTGTTATATTTTCTGTTGCTTTAGAACTTGTTCATTAGTTTCAATGAACACATTGGTAATTAAGTTTTGAATACATACCTGCTACACGGTTGATACCACTTATTCCAGTGTGGTGCATGTTTTCAAATCAGTTTTGAGCCTGGTAGAGTTTCAGAGATAGAAATGAAATTAGCATGTGCAAAAGTAAAGAATAACAAAGTATGTTTTGCAACATTACTCTAACACATGCAAAATTCAACAAGTAGAATATTACATACGTTTCACAAAAGCTTGTCAAAAATGAAGTCCTCTTCAGGTAATTTACATAACGAGAAAACAAAACGACAAAATTGAAAAAAAAAAAAAAAGGATCCTAACAACGAATTAATATAATCATTGACGTCACTTTGTACGCAAATAAAGAGAGAAAAAAAAAACAAATGGCAATACGGTGTGGTTGAAGCTTTATTAGCTCAGAATTATAAATAACTACTTACTTATATCTCAAACACCATATCATAGTAAAAGTGTGCATACTAAACTAGTACCGGTATACAATACATTCCACTCAACAATAAAAAAGTGTGTTTTTCAGTGTTATTCACAACCCAGTGATCTCTTTCTGCTTGATGGAATTATCCCATCTCAACGCGGCGCGGCGTCCATCAGGGTGCTCCACTTGGTCCGGCCCTTTTTGCTATTACTCTTCAATCTGTCGTTAATCCAGTAACCTGATGGTATGACACTAGTGCCATGGAAGAGAGGAAGACCATTATTATGGGGCTACACTTGTTCCGATACTTTTGCCCTTTCGAGTCTTTCTCATTTGTCTTTACGAGCTGGCGGCGCGGCTATACTTAGAGAGGCCGAAAAAAATAAATAGAAAATACAGTAACCTTTTGCAAAAATTAATTTTTGTAGCCACAGCAATCGAGTCAAGTGTTACTTGAGGTACGGAGGGCCTTAAATGTTTGTTAAGAGGATGGTCATCGTATCAAGCTTTTTTCCGGCAATGCTCGCGCGACCACCTTTGTACTTCAGCGTATCAGCATGGCAGTTCAGCGAGGGGATGATTCATATATGCCTCCTGGGAAGGAGTTGGAAGAGACTTTTCTACTATAAATGATGTAATGATTTTTTATCTGTTTCTAAACTATTTGATTTAATTTATAACTGTCATCTTTTTTAAAGTTCTGTTCGTTCATTGTCATTTCAATGGATTCATTTATTTATATCTGATTGTTGTGTTAAATTACAAATTTGAACAATGTATTTGCTGCGTTGTTATAACGATAAACAATAACAATATACTGTTTTCAGTAAATAGTTCGCGACACAGTCACTTCCGGTTTATAAATATATAATAACTTCCCAAGCTAGATCATTATCTACTCATGTGCAAAACATCATTGCAATCTGTTAAACCGTTTTGGCGTAATGAGGAGACAAACATCGTGACATTCATTTTTATTATATAAAAAAAACTTTGGTAAAATTTATTTTTATATGGGCCAGTCTAGTAACTTTGGACTTCGACCCGTCACGATTCGCCCTTTAGCCATTAAAATCCACTCCCATGCTTCTGCCGGGACTCGAACCCGGGACCTTCGAGTCGTTGGCCGGCCGGGTTTTATTATATAAGATCAACACTACTAAACTAATTGTTGTTCGACTATGGCGTATTATGAACATTTTTTTACACATTTTAAATATACTGCATATGTTTTAACCCTAGATTGCAAAGGCATCGTCTGACAGACTACGCGACTAGTGCTGAAGCCATGTGGGGACCTTCAAGGAAGTATCTGCTGTGAGTGCCAATTCAACTAGATATGTTATTCAAAACTCTGTAAAGGTTGCTTTAAAGCTGATGACATATGCTATTTTTTTAAGCGTGTCTTTTTATTTTTTTCTAAAGTTGTCTGTCATACTACGCCTTTGTAATCTAGGGTTAAATAAAGAAGGAATATTGGAACAATGTTGAAACTGTTCTCACTGAATCTCTAATATACTCTAACTTAATAGGTGCAATTTTATTACTGTCATTCATTGCCAACGTTATTAAACTAATTAATGTTTGACCAATAAGAGATACTAAAACAATAGGTTAAATCCTATTCTCAATAATATGTAATTTTCAGTTGTTGTTTATTCAATCGTATTAAATGAAAGGCATCTTAATATATTTAGATCCTTGTATATTCTCATCTGATAGAACATAATTCTTGACGATTTGCAATCACATATTATTAATATAGAAGCGGACATATAAAAGTAACGTCTATACGATATATCAAAATGGTATCAACTATTTACCTTAACTACCAGATAAAACAACTAAGAAACGTAATCAGTATTGCCAACTCACCATACCAACATAACCCTTCTTCATATTACAACAGATACAAGCTTTTTGTTTTAATTTTTCTCGTATTTAACAAACCCTGTAATCAAACCTTGTCACAGAATACATCTTCTGAAATTACAGAGGAAACATGCATGTCTCTTAGGTATTCCTGCCAAACTTTCAAGTCATTTGGACCATAAGAACAGAAATTATACATTTGTTTATGGAATTCTGCGATTTAAAACGACAGTCACAAATAGGAAATGTCATGATTATCGACCTTTTTTTGACATCATATATCTCTGGAATGGAAAGGAGTACAAAAGTGATATTGGACATTTCCTTGTACCTTCATCCATACTACTTGCAGAAAGAAAATAATTCAAATCTGAGAAGGTCTTCCTGGAAGCATTGGGTGGTTTGAGCTGGAATGACCCTTTTAAATATGGCGGTCAAACTCGAAGCTCCAAAATCGATTCTTACAATGTTAAATACACAAAAATAATATTGCTCAATAAATCATAAGCGATGCATTAACAAATCCAAATTTAGATTTTGGAAGGATTTGTATCAACAGATGAAAATTAGAAGTTAAGAAGCCATGTCACGAGGTTGTCAGTGTTGCCAACGCGGTATATTTTTATTTTTATATAAAAAAAAATGCTTGCGTCGGTTTATTGAACATTTCGTAACCTCCGGTAATGATAAACATCATATATGAAGCATAAAACGTAGGGTAGAAAGCTGTGAGTCAAAATTCAAGAGTAATTTTTCAGTTTATTTGTTTTAAGTTGTTCTGGCTCTTGATATTCACAGAATAAAGTTTTTCAGTCTTATCATCAAGCAGAGAGAATCGACTGAAACCGTTCCGATTCAATTATGAAAATGTCTGTAAAAAGTCGGTCAAAAACCAGATATTTTATTTCTTTATTCGAGATTTCTTGTATCGTAGCTGTAGCAAACAGTATGAAAAAGGAAGATAGATAGGGTATAGTGGAGTCAAAGAGAGTGAAAGAGAGAGAGAGAGAGAGAGAGGGAGAGAAGATTGGAGATTTTGACTTATTTCGATATTGCCAGAGGGAGGATCGTTCATGGGAAATTAGTCAGCATGCTCGAGTGAATTCGTCTCAATATGATCACCGTTATTGATTTCTTTCACAGCATAGAGTACGAGGTCCTTATAATGCAACACAGGAGAAAACCTATAAGACCCTGGGAAACTCAGAGAATTGTAGGCTCTTAACATCTGTATTAAAACCTCAGGAACTATTTTCTCTCTTTTTCTCCCAAAAATATCGAATATCAAACGTAGGTGAATGGCTGTTACTGACAGGATACGAGCACTGAAATTGATATGTAGAGAAAGAAGAGGAAGCGATTTAAACTTATATGTAAGAGCGTTCCGTAAGTTATGGCACTTCACATAAAGAATCGCAGATGGCGCAAAATGACTTCTTCTTTTTTTCTTTATCATTTACACTTTGCAACAGAATAGATTTTTCTCTTCCTTTGCCAATACCCTGATACATAGTGAAACAATTTATGTCAATAAACAGGGTGATTCTAAACAACTTGTCATGAACTGAAATGATACGAAAACGTTTCAGTTAATCTTTCATGAAACTTGTCTTAAAAATCACTGTCTTCCTCTTTGAACTTCTCAGAACATGCTATAAAATGGATAAAAAAAAAAGTGTCTTGAAGGAAATGACAAATTCGGTAATATTTCTAGTTCAAAATCATTCTTGAGCGATTTTCTAAGACGAGTCCCCCAAGGTACTGTTCTCGGGCCTCTCTTCTTCTATTTATGACCATGAACGTTCTGAACATATATACACAAACGATTTCACAACCACATGAAACTATCAAAATCTCAATACGTATTTCTTTCAAGGAAAAGATCAACATTATTTTCTGAATACTCTTAGAAAAAAAAATTAATATTTTCTGTAGAAAAACAATTTCGTCTCTACATTTACCAGCTGGAATTAATTTCCTCTAAAACATGTCAAGTCCCTTTTAAGCGCATTGATTATTATGATGTAGTACTTGCTGATCTAACGGATATCTACGAGGGGTTCAGAATCTATATTTAAGATTTTATTTTAACCTGAAATATTCCAACTATTTAGCACAGCAAGGATACACGACGATGGGCTTAAAGTGTTAACTAAAGTTCATAAATATGCCCTGAGAGACAGTAATGTAAGGCTATGGAGGGACTTATTGATATTATTGTTTCCTGTTGCTTTGGTTATTATAATAATATGGTGGCCTTCGATAAATAAGTATACGACAGAATTTGGAATCATTCATTTTAATGGGCAAACATAAATAATGTGTGTTCATGGTAGAGTCTCTTGAGAATAGTTCGATATCCAAAGGGCTAAAATTTAGTGAACCTGGAATTGTGGTACGCCCAAAGTTTTTTTTTTGCTGTTTATTACTGATTTGAGTGTGTTAAGCAAGAATCTGCCGGGTACGATTCTGTCATTGTTGGGCAAACTGAGCTATGGGCTCCTGAAATTGGGGGTCTCGTTAGATCCACGATACGCCACTGCTTTTAGTCATTTCCTTCAATATCTCGGGAACCATTCAACTTAGAACAACCAAATTCGGGATGTAGATGAATATCAATGTCATTAACATTACCCCATCCCCAATTTAAAAAATACAATAACTGCCAGCAGTGTTTCCAAGTTCAATACTAAATGTTTACGTTTATTCCTTTATTTGCTTTTAGATATTTTGAATGTATGGGAAAAGAAAAATATGGGTAAACTTTTATACTACATGTATAGAAGAAAACAGAAGAAAAATGCATTCAGTCTATAACAATACTGCATAAATTGCAGTGATGCGACTGGGTGAGTAGTAAGAAGAGCCTTTATTGGAATATCTAAATCTCACTGTCAAATGCACCAACCTTTTAAGATTTCATATACAGCAAATAACGTTAACTTGATAGTTCCTTTCATTTCATATTCCTTGCAGAAGTATAAAATTGGCCTTTTTTTAGAAAAAAAAAATATTGTTCACTATCAGAACTTTCTTCGCAGTCTTTTTGTGTACAATGAATTATTTTTGTTCAATATCATTTTCTTCATCGGAATCACTGAAATATCTTCCACTGTTCTCGTGAGTGGATTGTCACAATGTCGTATTCATCACTACCGCCACATGCACAGAACATTATTTGTTGAGCAACCACATTTAGCAGTAAAACACATCGGTTCTTGTGAACATGAACAGCGAATCATTCGTAACACATCAGCTGGAGATACAGCTGAAGTGTCTGGAAGCATAACTGGAACCAAGGACTTATTTATATCGTCTCGAAGCCAACCATATTGAAGTGGTCCATATGTGGAGGCCTTTGTTGCATTGCATTCTTCAAGATAGCACATTGTAAGTGGACTCTTTTGATGTGTTCAACGAAAGATTCGTGAGTTAAGTTGGTGGAAGAGTTCTTTAATGTAAGGATGTCATTCTTAAGCTTCCTACTTTCTTGGCCCACACAGGGTACCGTACCTGAGACATGTTCATCTCATGCTCAAGCCCATAGCATGCTGCAATAAATTCTGAAGCTTCGTGCACGACTGTGTTCAGATCTGCTGCAGGATTGCCTAGATTTAAAACGAGAAGTGCCTTTTTCCTTTCATATTCCATAAATACTTTCAACAGTGTCGCATCCTGTTAATGCGTGAGCTGCTAGCAAATGTTTAACGATATCTGACGACTTCTCCTTTGATGCTGAAATATCAATCGCTGTCCTTTGGCTGATTGCAGATTCCATAAAGACGTTACTACCTTCAACAGTTTCAGCGTAATGATGGAGGAGGAGAAGAAATACATGTGTGTCATCGGAAATAACCGTGATATGTGATATCAGAAGCAGAAGTTCTAGCTAATAGTTGAGCTTGGTGAACAAGGAGAACGTCTGCTTCCTCATTTTCATTACTTAGATCTGGATGTGGAAGTGTTCCATGTGGAGTTACTTCGATAGGGGTAATATCAGGCCCAGTGACTATCAGCTTGTGAAGAGTAGGGAAAGACTTTCTCCACTCATGCAAGTAGTTGCATATGTGTTGAATTACTTCAGTCTTGTTTTCAGAAACTGTAAGAATAACTCCATGTGGTGGAAGGGGCGTATTCACTCTCAGTTGATACTTTCTGCTGGCTTTAACACATCATTTTGCCGGGGGCAACTTTTAATGCTATTGCCATTGTATCTATCAAACGTCAGCAGTTTGTAGGTGAATGTTGATATATTCCACGTACTTTTTTACAAAATCTAAAACAGTTCCATTTGATGGCCAGGGTATCACTCAGAGAATTGCAGAACCGTCTATTACATAAGCACTGGGATGAGCTCGAACTCCAAGAGAGTTCAACTGCTAAACTTGATTTTAAGACAGCTTTAGGTGTGGATCTCATAGAGCCATAATCATTAAATAATGCGGTTAGAAGTGGTGCTAGTTCATGCTTAAGGACACTCGGAACATCTACTGATCTGAAACACAACAAACCAATTACACGTGAGTATATGACATTGGTGTCATAAACAGAACCCCCGTGAATGGTTGTATTTCTCTTCAT
>JAGDQP010019423.1:0-34888 GCA_022664845.1 Lepisma saccharinum
TGCGAAGAAGATGAAGTGGAGATGGGCCGGTCACATAGCTAGACGAACAGATGGAAGGTGGACGACAAATGTACTACAGTGGATTCCTAGAGAAAAGAAACGACCGAGACGACGTCCAAATGTAAGATGGGTAGATGAAATCAAGCGTTTTTCAGGAGCTACATGGATGAGGATATCAGCAGACCGAGATATGTGGAAAGAAAAGGGGGAGGCCTTCATCCAGCAGTGGATAGAAAACGGCTGAATATGATGATGATGATATATATATATATATATATATTTAAAGAAAACTTCTCAGTCTTTTCTTGATTCTAGGTCCGCCTCTTTCCCTCCTTCACGCCCCTCTCCACTTTTACGCGGAATAATATGCTTCACAGTGAAAGAAGTACATCCCCATTCCACTTTCCAGTAACCTTGCCTTGCTTTCTTTGTCAACCCTCTATCGGTATAGAGGCTTAGTATGAAAACAGGTTTTTGGCTCTGAGACGGCGCTGTTGGATTTATGACATTTTACAAATGACAAGCTGGGCTGTTTGCCATACTTTGTTTTAGAGAATATAGTAACCTTGGTTATAGGAATACGGAAGACGAATTGTGTCTTAGGAGTTTGCTGGAAATGTCACTGTGGCAAGGCTAAGAATTAGGGGAAGATCGGGAATTACCTAACATTATATTTCCTTTTATAGTTCGAAATATGAGTTGATTTTAAATATAAGTGGCACATGGAGATAAGAGCCATATGAAAATTATTTACAATAAAGAGAACCCATTATTGAAACCATAAGAGGAAATAAATTGAAACCCGTAAGAGAAAATTAATAAAATCAAATAGAAAACGTTTTAGAAACAAACAATAGTCTTTATGAAACGTTATATTTTCATGTGCAACTCTCCTAATATACGATACTGGTTGAGAAAAATGAAATTATATTGCTCCAGCATATCGTCGACGTTATCACAAAGTGTTATATCTCAATTTTCCCAACTTTTCAGGAGAGCAAATTTAAAGATTTTACTTAAGTTCAAACTGTTATTCCGGGGACAGTAATTTACCTAATACAATGTAATTTTCACTCAATACTTATTAAACTCTTAGGCATTGTTGTTATATTGAGAATATATTATCTAAAATGGTATATGCTAAAATGCAAGGGCACTATCGATCTTGTTGATCAGCTTCTTCGCCTGTATTTCCCCATTAGGCATCGAGGAAATTTGGTCTCTCCAAATGTTATCCAGACATGTCTACCTTTGAGCATTCTTGACGAGATTTTTTTTTACTGTTACACTGTCGAGCTTGTTGATCAGCTTCCTCGACAAGCAAATTCGTCAGCATAAAGGCGCTTTACATTGGGAGCTTGCTCGTCGAGGAAGCTGATCAACAAGCTCTGCAGTGTAATAGCACCTTTAATTGTACTCATAAATACTTGTAAAAAGTAGTCCAATTTTTAATTTGTAATACTTAGACGTGTTAAATTATGAAATTTAAAACTTGTGAAGAGAGAGTAAATTTTCAGTGTAAATTTTAATATGTGAAAGTGCGCATAAAAGAATTAATGTACGTGCTTAAATATGTTGTATGTTTAGATAATAAATTGCATAATAGGGCTGAAAGGGCGTTTAATTTTTGTTTTGTAATTAAAATAAAACAAATATTGTCAGCCATGAACCCGATGTGTTACTTGAAAAGAGCATATGTACCTTGCCTTGACTTGCCTATCGTCATACTTCCTTTCTGGAAGCATTTCCAGACGGGGTGAGAGTGTTAACTTTAGAAAAAGATGAAAAGCAAACCCAATAAATTCAGAATTTGTGATGTACTTTGAAATTCCATATAGAACAGACAAGTATCATATTAAAAAAATGTGGTATGCAGTGTTTTTAATCTTCTACACTTATAAAAACTTACACTGAAAATATTTCTGGGGGGCTGACCAGACTTCTGGATGGGGCTAAGCCCCCCCCATTCCGCCGCCCATGAAAAAGAGAGCTTAAAATTTTGTCGTTTACGACGGGGGCGTCTGACTTGTAGACAAAGCTTCTGAATAAAGGGAGAGGGGAGGGGAGTAGGTGGTTGTTTTATATTTTTCATACACTTCTGCTTCTCGGGGGCTTGGTGGGGTGGTTTACTATGTTTCGCATGCCGAGTCAAGGAAACGTTGTCATTGTTGTCTTCAAAAACTCTTCGTTCTTCTGGTATCTGAATCGCGAGGAAAAAGAGTTTGGTTTTGGAACTATTTCCTTGAAGTGTAGTATTGTGTGATACGTCCATACGTAGACAATGATTGACATGCGAATAGTCAGGCAAGGCACACCTCTTGAGTCTTGAAGTTTCGGTTGTAGGAGGCGCTGGGGTCGATTACGAAAAGGATAAGCTCAGTACTTTGGTGTTAAGTACGCTTTAATTTTATTTAATTAATACCTCACAACAGAAATGTACGGAACAAACTAGAGCTTTGTAAAACAAATAAAATATATCTTGAAATTACTGAACTTTCTTACTTCTCCAATCTACCGCAGGGAAACAATAGTGGCACTAGTTTTGCGTTCTTTACGAAAAGTGTGTTTATACGTACAAGAGGACAAGAACGAATTAAAATGGGTAGTAATTGCAAGGAAAAAGTGATTGATGATGGTATCTTCCGTTTACCATGAAAAGTCATTAATCATTTTAACGTCGTTTCTCCTCTTCCCTTATATTCTGAATTTTTTTTTAAGCAAAAGGGTTGGAAGAAGTAAAACAAAAAGAAACAAGTGAAAGAGGAGCTTAGATGAAGCCGTAAAGGCTGCAATGTCTTTGCTAAGATGGAAAACATCGTTGAAATGAAAATTATTCAGGAAAACAATGTCCATGTTGTTACAAATTAAGAGAGGGCGAATGAAGATTGTACAAGGGAGGAAGAGAGGTGCAGAACATATTTTTAAATCTATCCCTGGAGACTTTAATTTATCAAGACTTCTTTCCCTGTCATGTACGACTTCTTTTAAAAAAATCACCTAGACTTTGCTTCACTTCTTCTCGATAGTGCCGTATATGTTTCCCTCACTACAGTGTTTGTGAGGGAGTATTCTGGTAAACCAATTAAGAGAGAGATTGTGTATAGGTTATGTATACAAACTGTTTATATAGGTCTTAAGTGGCCAACTTCTATTGTCTAGTTTTGAAGGTTGCTGACAGCGGATAAGTACAGGGAAGCATCCATAGGTTTGCACACACTACTATTATGAGTTGTTCCAGTTAGTTTGTGACTCTACAAAATGTTTCGACCTGCGCTTATAAGCCTTTTTGTGTTCAGGGACTGGGAAAAGATAGAGAAGATATCAGTTAAGTTGCAGTTTACTTGATGGTCAAGAAATGTAAGAAAAATACTCAGATTTTATAACTACTGTAGAAGGGAATAATCGAAACACATAGAAAAAAAATAATTAAGTGAACAAATATGAGGTTTGCAGAACGACAGTTAGGAACTACTGGTATAGATAATATCTAAAATAAAGGCCCTGGAATCAATCTTCTAAACATATCCTTTAAGAAGAAGATAATCTGTCTGACTTGTGTCAGGCTTAAGCCCAAGGTGTCTCAATAACCCATTCACACTAAATGACAAAATACATAGTGATGACTGCAAGTTTGGTTTCTAATCTACAAATAGAGTAGGCTGGTAATGTATTCCGTTCATCATAGAAGATTCGGATTTTGCAGTGATAGACTATAGTGTTAACTACAAATACTCAACAGCAAAATATTTGGAATAATTAAAATGCTAAAAATAGAAGCAGTTGAAGTACATAACTCAAGCTGCTGAAAGTTCTCTAAATGGTACGACAATAAAATTTGTTCTCTTCTGCTTGAACGTTTGATGATTTTCAATGGGATCTTGTTTTACTTCTTAGTAACCTTTTGTGAGCTATAGTGTGAACTTTAGACCCCTATTGTACATAATACAAATAGGTCCAATATCTTAAAGCATGTTTATAGGAGTTTTCACTATGGTTGTACAGTAAATTATTATTTTTTGTTTGCTTTGCAGAGTCATCCGATTCATCTTCAGATAAATTTCTTGTGTTTAAAAGAATGGAGTTGTTATTTTTAGGTGTAAGGGTCCTTCTACGCGAGCGAGAGAAACACGGTGATTTTACTGCGCTTTCTAACAAAGCAAATATGTATCTACACGAGCGTTTTCACAGCGCGATTTTATATGTGCATTTAAAAGCATTGGTTTCATTAAAATGCACGATTTGTTTCTGGTAAAACTGACGCGTTATCCCCGCTCGTGTAGAAGGGCCCTAAGTGTCCTGTGTAGCGATACGATATGTGACTAAAGTTGTGCGTAGCTGTATATGCCGTGTGCAGCAGCGAGAGCGTGCATAATCAATTGATCATACAAAAAGATATAACGGGAGTGCGTCTTAGGAACCACAGAAGCGGAGATGCACAGTCATGCCTGATTGGGGGGATAGCAGGCCTGTCGGTACTACCTCCACTTCTGTGGTATTCCAAAGGAAAAGCAATTGGATTTCTTCCGTGGATACTTATCTTCCGACTGGAGTAGCGTTGACTGTAGAAACTTTTCTTTTACTTGCTAGATTGATTGTGAATTGAACCTCAAACTTGCCGAGCGTGTGCTCACCTATACGTAACTATCAGATACACGGCTAACCTTTTGTGTTTACTCTGTATTCATAAAACCTTTACAGAATGCTTTCATCTACTTTGATGTCAAGTTAGCGCACTCTACAATGTTGTGTAGAGTTTATTATTATTATTTGAGGTGTTGGTGCATCACTAATATTATTGTTTTAACAATATATTTTATGCACCCCTGGAGTGAACCGTTTGAGTCAAATCCAGGATTCAGTGTTCAATTTTCAGTTTTCATCCTTGGTAATTCATATTTTGTTGAAATCTCACAAGGTCAGTACTTCTTATATTGAACTCTTAAATTTAATTTCAACATACTATTGATAAAATGTTTCAAAATAGGCAAAGTTTTGCGAACACATGTTGTTTTATGGCTATTCAAAAAGACACTGAGAAACCCTTGAAATGTGTGGAAAGGCACTCTCCATTTGTACGACATGGTCTTCACGAAAGGCCAACAAACAATTACAGTATAAAAACAGAGACAAGCTACGTTGTGGTTGTTTCGCTTGCTGAGTCCGAAAGCGCCTGTTGAGTCCTGTGGTTTGATCTCTTGAATTCACAGTGACCACTAGGGGGACACTAACAGGCCAAACCAGAAGCAAGCTAGTTCTCTCTCTCCCTCTTTCTCTCTCTCTCCAATCTTCTACCAACTATTTCAAGCACTCAGTGCTTTACAGATAGTCATTAGTACTCCTTTGTGCACGGTAAATGTATTGTTGTTAACGATAGAATACAACAAAAAAATTAGCGGTAATCGTAACGGTTTTCAATGTCTCAAATGGTCATCAATCATCACAGAATCTAAATGGACAAGTGGCTATAAAGTTAGTATTTACTCCACAACACGCGGAAAATACATTTTGCTATATTAAATTCGTACTGCAATTTACAAAGTAAGAATAAAGTTACAAAAAAAATTAATTTAAGATAAAAGATAAGATAAAATGAATTGTATGGGCGGGAAACGAAAAATAAATTTAAAAACATGGTTTTATTTGAATACACTAAAAACGAGAAAACAAGCTTTTTCTCCTATAAACGAGTATTCATATTTTTTCAGTTATTTATAAATTTTAAGACTTATGTGGCTAAAATTAAAGCTTTCGACACTCCTATAAAGTTATGTTCATATTAATATGCATATGACGTATTAATATATTTGTTCTGATTACAAATACGTAATTAATATAATTTTATAGGAGTGTCCCATGCTTTAATTTCAGTTATATAGTTCTTAAAATTTACAAATAACTAAAAAAAATAAAGATATGAGAAAAAGCTTTTTTTTTAGCATTTTAAGTGACTATATTGTTTAGTCTGATTTTATATTTCTTTTAATATTAAAATTCTCTTAAAACTAGACAGTTTGTAAAACCTTTCTCTTCCAATTTTTTTGTTATTCTGCATAAGAATTTTATACCGATCCTGGGTGTGAATGACATTCATTTAATAGCATAAATCAGCTTGTATTAATTCAAATGGTACTTTAAATAATACCTCCTTCATTATACTTTATTCATTTGTTACTTGTTATTAATTATGCTTTACTGTCGATCTTGAATTTTATTTATGGCCTTTGGATCTCTATGGTTCAGGCCGTCAATCTTAATTATACGTTTTATTACTACTAGTCAATAACAATATATAACGATGTTTGTATCGCGTCCAGATAGACATACGACCATATACCGATAGAAATTTCCCACTACCTTGCATCGGATGAAGATTACGTCATGAGGACAAGACTTTCTGTTTATGCCGACCTGGTAGTTGTGCAGTTTGAGGCGCTATGCCAGCGACTCGAAGGTTCCAGGTTCGAATCCCGGCTGGGGCATGGATATTTGTAGATTTTAGAGACTTTAAAGCCAATGGACTCGAGACAGGCCGTTACTAAAATGGCCCAAAGATACACAATTTACAATGTTTTACCTACTGTTTATATTTAATCTCGAATCAATGGGAATCTTTTGGGAATCTAACGCGAAATCCCTAGATTACAAGACTATGAGTTCTGGAGACGCAAGTCCAGTGGAGAAAAGTAAGCATTAAATGAGCACAGAACGCAAGGAGACTCTCAAAATACCTTTTGTACTTACCATCGAATGAGCAGTCTTTAGGAATCTCTGACACAGTCCAGGATAGGATAGGGAAAAGGATCTGGGAAGGAAGTTGACCAGGTCCTAGTTTTGAAGGTACCATCCGGGCATTAGCTTAGCGTTACTGAGTAAGCACTAAAAATGACCGTTGCTGGATTCGACTCCAATATATTCTGAAGGCAAAGCCAACGCCCAACCAAAGAAGCTATGGCCACTCGGTGAGAAGGATTATGCAAACAACAAAGAGAAAGTTTCTTTAAAGTGTCGTCGCATTTACAAGATGAAAGGGGAGCAAAGGAACGTTACAAAAATCTTTGTTTATATGCAGGTAATTTGTCCCAGTCTGGAGAAAGATAACATTCCACAGAAGGGCTAAGATAGCATTGTGAAGGTAGACATTTACAAAAGAGAGCAAAAGACATGTAATGCTTGTCTAACCACAGACGTAGATGAATGGCATGAGCCCCAAACTCCTTAGAATTCACACGGATGCACATTCTTCCAAATCAGGGTTGGAAAATTTGTCAAAACCAGAATGTACTGTACTGTGTTGTCAAAATAATCTTAAGCTCCTCCTCAAATGAGTCAACTTGTGGCAGTGTTGGAATGTTTTAAATGTGTTTTAAACAGAGGCGATTGTTTTAAACATTTGTGTAAAACGATGTATTTTTAAGCTGTGTTTAAAACATGTTAATTTTATTTTTCTTCTTTGAAAGTATCATATTATTTTTAAGAGTACGAAAGGATGTGTTTTTACCAGTAAAATGTATGTAAACTTGTCCCGAGTGAAAGCTAGTTTCCAAAATAATCAGTATTACGGCGCCGCAAGCCTACAGATGGAGACAACATGCGCTGTTTCGATTTATTCTTTATCGGTTGGCTGCTAGAAGTGGGAAATATTAATTCGCTATCAATAACATGAAACAAGATATTCATATTTCAATTCTTTCTTTTTTTTTATATTGTGAGAAACTGCCAGGAAAATAAAATAATATGGGCCTGTATTTGCTTCTATGATTACATTGCTCTATCTCTTTTCTTATGTTTATGAGGAAAAGGGACAGTAGTGAGTAACTGTGTAGATTTGACAATCATTTCTTATTCGGTGCTTGGAGTTTATGCCGGGTGGTAGAACTTATTAGGTACTCTTAGCGTTGTAAATAAATAAATAAAAAAAAAACGTTGGTTTCTTCTAACATTTCCGTTTTTTAAAAACATGAGCCTTCGTTTTTTTGTCTAAATATCGTTTTTTTTTCAAGGCAGCAATTTGTAATATTGCTAATGTCTCATTAAGCAAAAATTAATTTCATATAGGTAATTAAGAAATAATATAACATAACAAAACCCTAGATTACAAACATTTCTTGATTATCGTGAGATATTCCGGGTTGCGCAGTTCTTAGTGTTGCCAAATTAAAAAAAAAAAGTTTTTTTCTTTTTAAATCTTCCATATCGTTTCTGCCCAAAACTTAGCTTAAGTATCATTCAACACGATTGAAAAATGTTTTGGGTGTCCCCGACCTCAAACACCCCAGTCGTCAGTGTTGCCAACACTTTTTAAAATTTAAGTTATAGATATGCCTTTATTAATACAAAAATTACATGTGTGCATTGATTTACACTAAATTTGACATACATGTTCATTAGGTACTGGGACAGGTCATACAGGCACTCCAGGCACTGTAGTTTGTCAGGGTTGCCAAACGATTAAAAAATCTAGATTTCATATTTGTTACCGCTGGACGTATCCGCATTGATTTACACCAAATTTGACATGTGCATTAGGTACTGGGACAGATCATGTGGATATCTCCGGCACCGCACTCGTCAGTGTTACCAACCAATTTCAGAAAATAAAATGTTTAATTGCTTCCATATCGTTGAACGTATTAGGACTAGACGTTGTATTTACGTATTGGGACGCGTCATAGAGGTACTTCAGGTCCCACAGTGGACAGTGTTGCCAATCAATTTTAAGAATTAAATATTTACTATTTCCATTCAGTTCGACGTATCCGCACCAAGCTTTGACTATGCATATTCGACACAATCGGAACATACCCAAGCACCCAATTATCAGCATTGCCACCCTATTTTAAAGTTCAATTTTTCAAATGGCCCCCACACTGTTACGTGCCGCTAGTTATTTCTATCCTTTCAAAAAAGCACATGGGGAGCCGCGGGATGTACCCATGTTATGATATGCTTTGAAATAATACTTCTCAGAGCCCTATTACAACAGAATCATTAGAAAAAAGAAACCTATATGTAGTTGCTTGTTTATAAGAGTATGGATTATGAATTTACACATCTCTTTTGAAATATGCATATAACAAAATATTTTTTGTTACACTGTCTCTATCTGTATATATTTTCATAATATATGGGGCGAGGCTTGGAGCCCGGAGCATAGTAGAGCAATACCACCGAGCTTTTATAGTGAAACACAATGTACTAGTAAACGCAGACATATATCTCTGCCCTTGACTAGAAGCACGTTCTTTCCGGAGATTTTGAGCTAAAGATAATTGATTTTTGCGGACGGTAATTATGATCAAAAATAGATATTTTCCTTGAATAATACCGTAATTAAAAATTAACGTATTGTATATACGGGATGAGAGCATATTATTCAGTAAGAATTCATAGTTTTTCAGTTTACCGTAAAGATGTCTTCGAAGTTGTATTTATCTGTAGGAACTTAAATTCCTATAATTCAAAATATGTCTTCAGTTCCCTGGAGGTTATTAGTATTTTATTACAAACTATATCAGATAACTTCAGCCCATACCGGTATGTTCTTAGTTCCCTTATGTTTGTCAATTTGAAGACGTATTTAGTATAGCAATGTGGCCATAAATGATCATAAAAAATCCCATCATTTGCCTCGTAAGGCTGCAGGAAAACAAAGCAATAGTAAATTGGAATGAATGTGTGAAAGCTTAAATCTAATCCTGGTGATTAAAAAAATCACAGTCTTTTTTTTTTTTTTTTGCAATACTATGTACTCTGCTTTTTTACTGTTCGTTTATAGACTCATTATCAGTGGGATGCACAGGAAGGAAAAAGGATTTAATCTGGACACACTTTATTAAATTTAATCCTTCCGAAAATAACCGTAAAAGGCAAAATGTAGATTGTGTAAAAAGTAAATGGCAGGTATTGTTGCCCGAACGAGAGAACATTTGAAGAAGTGTAATTCAAATCCCGACCAGGTCACTGGAGAATTTTCCTTCATTGTTCCCATGGCTGGCGCTTTGAAATATACCCAGCCTCCTATCAAATTGAGTACCACAGTGTCCTTGGTATTCCGGGGCACTGTGGGAGGTAAAGGCAGCTGAGCGCGGGACTGACCACTTCGTGACGTAGGTCGAGAATATATGGATCGCTACCTCATCCCCCATGCGTCGTTGATGGAGCGTGTACATTGCACAGGGTATACCTTTACCTTTACACCTTTTATATAATAAGTAGCTTTGTCATTGAATTGTAATAAATAGCAAATTTAGTCAAATAGAACCTTCAATTTCTAGTAAATGCTTATGAATAGACCGGAAGCGCGATTGAAACGTTATAGAAGCTCCTGCAGATCGCGTACTTATCATAACCCCTACCAGTTTTTGATATTTAGGAAAATGTTTAAAATGTTTTAAACGTCTTAAACATAGTTTTTTTTGTAGTCTATAAAAATCGTGTTTAAAACAAAACAAAAAACATAAAAAACACGTTTTAAACATTATTATTTAAAAAAAAAAATTCAACCCTGATTATGGTGACTTTTCGTATACTTCTCATCACTTTAGAACATTTTTATGTACTACTTTTGCACACTAGTTAGAGCATATCAACAGGCAGTTCTCGTAGTCCTGGAAAGAACAAAGAAAGCTGACAGAAGCGATGATTGGTCCTCTCAGTGGTAGCTTTTTGCTTAACTACTTACGCTACAAAAAAATAATATTGTCAATTTTCTTGCTATATAATGAAGAAATTCGATGTGGAAATGACCAGTGGCTGCCGGTGGTTGTCTTCACTGAGTGTTGCACTAGGCCCGCCGCCAGCCGCAAAGAGCAGGGAGGCAGGATAGGGAAGAACTTGGGTTCACGAAATAAACATAAAATTAAACATTTGTATTGGGAGCAAGGAAAATTTACGGGGGCCCATCCGCCCCTCCACTGCTGCGGGCCTGGACTTTCACTATGTGAGAGAGTATTGGGTAATCAGTCATAATGAATCAACGTATGGTTAAATTATGTAACGTATATACAAACGAGAAAGTAAACAGATCATCAAATAAAGGGATGTTAGTCAATTAGTTGCAATTTTGAGAAAAATTTGAAAAAAATGTCGTAGCTATAATATTGAGGATAGAATTTGATAGTTTGTCACAATTTTTCGTGTCTAGAAATTTTTGTGACTATTATTGGTATTGTTAATATCAGAAGATTTGAAGGTTCACTAAACGTTTTCTCCAAGCTGTTTTCACCATAAAGTCCAATCAAGCCCACAGCTCCTGACATTGATCGAAATTCTTCTGCCGAGTAGATTGAAGACAGTTCGTGACAGTATTTACACTCCTATACAGGAAGTTCCAACGAATATTACTAGCTCGAGGTGACCGTTTCCTAAGGGTCCTCCTAACTCCCTACCCCACTTTCAAAATATTTCAAAAATCTAATAGCATTATTAAAATTTTAAGATAGCGCTCTAGTATTTACAAATTACTATGAAATACAATGGACAGCGATCTCGAGATCTTGTCCATTGATGAGTGATATGTTGTCAAAGATTATGACGTCATTATTTAATTAACAACGTATCACTCATCAATGGATAAGATGTCGAGATCGCTGTCCATTGTATTTCATAGTAATTTGTAAGTAGTAGAGCGCTATCTTTTTAAAATTTTGATAATGCTATTAGATTCTGAAATAATTTGAAAAATGTTAAAAAGTGGGGGAGGGAGTGAAGAGGGCCCTTAACGAGTGAATCTAAGGGCCATATTTTTGAACAACCCCCCAAGAGTGGGTGGCTGCCAGGGGCATTTAAATTATATACTCCTGGGAGCCAACCACATCTTGGGAGTGATTCATAAATATGGCCCTAAAACTGCGACTTGAAAATTTGCGTAAAAAGATATTACATTTCTGTTTACAGAAGAAGCTTTGCTCATAACTAGATTCATTTGATGAGCGTAACAATGTATATACACAGTATTTCGAACGGACCGAGCCACCGTATCTCAGTGGTAGAGCGTTGGTGTAGCATTCTGGAGATCGTGGGTTCGATCCCAACAGCCGACCATCCTGACTGAGATTTTACCAGGGTTTTCCCTCAGCCACACCAGGCAAATGCCAAGATGGCACCTCTGACATATGTCCTGGCCGACACCTTCCCGAATCATTCCCCTCCCCTTCCACTGCCTGAGCCTTAGATGCCTAAAGGCCACAAATAAAATTAAAATTCAGCATTTGGAACGGGACAGGACAATGCCATAGCTTTAAAATTATGATTTCGTGATTAAAGTAATATGAGTCGCCCGCAATTACCTATATCTAAAATCTATACTAGACTGACTGCTGATGCTGCCAAAAATTTCATGAATATATGAAGCCAGAAAGCGGAGAGGACACTTAATCTTGTTTGTTCACTTCCAGTCTAAATCAATATGGACCAAATATTCAGTCTTAACTCAGCTCTTTACGCTTGATATCGCTGTGTGGTCAGTTTTTATTTGTCTTAGTTCTTGCAAAAAACGTAAATATTATTTGCAGTATTATCTACTACATGCAGAGTACGGTATATTTTTATATGAATAAGTCAAAAATTAAAACTTAAACTAAAAGGCGGGCCGCATAGCGATAAGAAGCATACAAAATGGAGTTAGAACTGAAAATTTGGTCCACATTGGATTAGACTGGAAGTGGACCTACGAGCTTAGATATTTGCTCTGGCATCTATCTTTTCGACACTAAGCAGTCACTCCAGTATCGTTACGTAGAGCTGGGTGACGTAAGTAACCCGATCACGTGTCTTTTCCCCAATTCCTGTGCTCAACTGATGACATACCTCCTTGTTAATTTGCACCGCAGAGAGAGACTATTATTCAAATGCAGGACGGAACAAAAGAACTCTCCAGCGCCCAAACAAGAAAACAAAACGGACGAATATATATATATATATATATATATATATATATATATATATATATATACGCTCACACACATATACACGCTCTCTTTCTCTCTCTCTCACACACACACAGATAGAGAGAGCGAGTGAGAAAGTGGGAGGGCGGGAGGAAGAAGGAGAATGAATTCTGCAGCTTGAGCGAAGCGCCTACCTTCCGGGTGCAATGAAAAGTTTTTCCATCTTCTCACCTACTAAAGGAGGGGAGAAAAGAGTAGTGACTTACTTGTTGCAACGCCTGAATCTCAATGAAGTTTGTTATAAGAAAAGCGATTCGAACAGGCAGCGGAGGGGAAACCTTTATAGTGAGTAAGGGTAAAGACATGCCGAAGATGTTTCGCGATCGAGATCGACGTTTAAGTCGCGGTCACTGTCTCGATGATGGCAAAAACACATGGATTCAAATGGGTAAGCGCATGCCGGAGATATATGTTACATCGTGACCTACAGGTCGACCGCGATGGTGAATTAGTGGCCGCGATGATGAGCAACCGAGTTTGTTTTTACATCGATGTTGAGTGGAAGTATCGCTGTGGTTCGTGTTCTCATTGGTTTTCCCAAGGTCACGAAGCGCTGCACGGAATACAATTTTCATTTGTTCAGAATTTCTTCTGCAGATGATTGTGTGTTTTTATGCTCGAGAGGTTTTGCTGCACTGTTGAATTTTAAGATGCTGTTTTAGTTCCGGGAATGAACGATGATATTTACCCAAATCTTTTCTCCTCTTATTAATAGGATGAGTACTATAACACCTGTTCTGAGTATTTGAAAGTAAATACCATTTTGTAATTGTATACATAGAATCACTGGCTGCATTCAGCGCGGTGAGTGGTTCAGTGAGAGTGATCTCCAGTGAGTGAGCGCTCTCAGCGGATCCTTCGGATGCCAAATTTCGTTTATGCTTAACAAACAGTTGAATTTTATAAAGCGTATGGTTGAAACTCCACGAACATTGAATATCGCACAGCACAAAAAGTAGCAAAAATGAGGCGTCGGGAAGATGTGAGGCATATGTTACCGTTTTTTATCGACGACGGAATAAATATGAATGTGATCTTACATGCTGTAAGTTGCACCTCATGACTTGTAGTTATTTTGTAATAATTACTATTAAATTCGTTAAGTGACACTATAGTCCTCTTCACTGGAAGCCATATTGCAGTCGCACTAACTGCAATTCCGGGAGGTCAGGCTCATAAGTGAGCCCGAAAATCTTTGCTCACAAAGGTGGCGTCGGCTCACTGTCAGCCGGAAGTTCTCAGTGGCATTCGAAGAACAAATTCAGTGAGCCCTCATCGCACTGAATACCAACTTTATCTTCACTGTCACTGGAGTACATGGTTTAGCTACCCTTGAATTTACAAAATCAACTGAACAACGAAACACGCACGGAATAATTTCGCACGCGTCACAGTAATGTTTCTCCTCAAACTGAGAACTTACAGCGAAGACGCGATATCTTCGGTATGTGCGCCCTTGATCCATCGCGACCCCAGACATCGAGGTTGCGACCGCGACTTAAACCTCGACCTCGACCTCGACCGCGAGGCATCTTCGGTATGTCTTTACCCTTAAGCGATCAAAGAGTTGCGGGAACGATGCGATGCGATAACACACCAAGCTTAAACTGTCAACTTGTGAAGTATTTTTTCTTCTCTTCCTAAAAGGAAACTGTGGCTTTTTTGAACACCGATGGGAAGAGCGATTATTACACATTCTATATTTTAGAGTGATTGAAATAAAAATTAAATAATTTAAGAAAATATCGGTAGTTATTGTGCAACGGAGCAACACTGTCAAAGACCGCTACAGGAAATGACTGAGACTGAGGTTTATCACAATATATGCTGAACAAAGTACGTACAATATTTATTTTTGAAGTATTTCGGAAAAACTAAGTTCAGAGACTACAAATGCCTTAGAAAATGTCTTATGGAAAATTTTCCAAGCCTAAAAGGCTGAATAATTTTGGAACTCTGAAGAAATTGAACTAATTAAATATCTAGTTTAATCTGGTTTCGATACTGCATCAGTATTACTAGACTGAGACGAGAGAGCCATTCACTAATAAGTTGAAGTCTCAACGTCCTGAAACTTTCACATGTTGTATGCAGCACATGTCAACAGATGAAAACATGCCAAGTCCTGAATATCACAACTTCTTAAAACTGGAGCTACAAGAAACTTTGTCATAGTCCCTGAAAGCTATGTACATGGTAGCATATGGGTAATTGTAGCTGTAAATTTTGATGTGTACGCATCATGGCAACCGTACCAAGACCAGTTACTAGTCAGTTTATGGAGTGCTAATGGAGAGTAATGCCACAACGATTGAGCGTGGATAACGAATACCTGTTTTCTGTTTAAATAAAAAATAAACAGCAGTGTATCCTTTCGATTTTTCTTACTTATATATTTTTTTCTGATACGGTCTAAATCCATTAATCTTTATTTCTGAACTGACTGATCTAATAACGTTTCGAGATGAGATCAGAGAAAAAACAGGATTTTATTTCAAAACAAGATTTTCAAAGTTCGCTTTACTATCAAGCATCAGTACGTTTATTCAAAACTATTGAAATTCCTTTTTCGTTGAAGCTCCAGTTTTCTGTTTCTGTTAAACTATCCATGTAGCAGGAACTTACATATATTTTAAAAAAAATGTATATTAAAAGAATATTTTAAGGAATTTGTCTAACAAAATCTTTGATACATATTTTAAAATAATATAAAATGTCTTCACATTTATCTTTCCAGTCTTGAAATTTTCGATTGTTGCCAACTATACTTTTAAGATTCTTAAGTTATTTCTTGCTAGCGCCCTAGCACCTATTTGGGTTGGCAATCTTAGATAACTGTATTTGAAGGGTACACGGGAAGAACGATCAAGGTCCATTTTTGAAAGGTGTGAGATAAAACGCATTTTAAAGTGTAAACACTTGACTTTATAAAGTTATTTTTGATTTGGGCATCTTTGCTTGAGACATGCCTAGAGCAAAAAAATAACTTTAAATTCAAGTATTTACACTTTAAAATGTATTTTTTCTCACAACTTTCAAAAATGGACCTTGATCTTTCTTCCCGTGTCCCGTTCATTTGTATTCAAATGCAAACGTTTTACTAGATATTTTTGGTTTTAGATAGGTACCTTGAAAAACACAGTGATGGCCAAAAAAATCGAGATTTGATTTGAAAATAACTTTAAAAAACAATCACATTTTTTGAACAAGCAAACTGGAAGTCTGCCTTATGAAAAAAAGAAGCTTTATGTCCAAAAGAAAATATCTCATTTTTAGATTTAGGTTTCTTACATAAAAACCTGCTTCCATAATTTATTGAAAAAAAATGCACGACTAGCTTTCTAGTGCAAACTTAGGCCAACCCCATGACAACGTACTGAACTATATATAGAAAGAAAATACAGCTAAGAAAGCGGGAGTGCACATAGTACAAAAATACAACAAGAAAACGCTCTAACATCCATATTATAAATGACCCTGTAAGTAGAGGTCTCTGAATCCAAATGTAAAGTCTACCTGGCTCCGTTTAAGCGCTAGTGTGCAGTTCTAGGCTGAGTGCATACAGTCCAAAAGTACCCGAAGGAAACGTTGTAGCCTTACGAAATAGAAAACGACAAAGTAAGTCACAGTCACTGAATAAGAGTTTCTGTCTACCCGCTTTCGTTTCGGCTTCAGCGTACTTTTAGAAGCTGAGGTTATATAGTAGAAAATACCAAAAGGGAAGAATGTTAAAAATCGCGGATAAATTGAAGATTTTGAACCTAAATCTGAAGTCAGTTTATCTATGTCTGCTATGGTGTACTAAATAAGAACATTAACAATTTGGTGGTTCGTTAAAAATTGTTCCCCCCCCCCCCCCCCCATAAGATAGAACAAACTTCACACATCGTGCTCGCCAATTATGCAGGAAGAACATAAGTACAAAAATTATGCTACAGTTTCCAATCCTGATCCCATTTTCTCATGTTGCATCCTCCGAGTGTATGTTGGAGAGAGGGGGTTGTTTGTGTGTTTCTTCGTTCTTCTCACGCACTCCAACACAAAGTCCAGGTGAGCATCTCTCATCGTAAGCAAAGCGAGTCGCTCATTTGAAAGCCGTAATGGAACAGTGATGTGCCTTTGTGCTTCACAAATGTTTTACGACAGATATCAGACGGTGTGTCACATCTAGCCTGACAAATAAGCAGGTTACTTTTCCAAGAGGAGAGGAATGGAAGGACTTTTCTACATCAATAAATGTTGTTTCTCTTTTACCAGAGGTAACGTTAGTGAAGAACGAGAACGTTCTACGAGGACGAATACAGAAATATATATATAATAAAGACTAGCAATTCCAGGGAAGAGTTATAAAATGTTAGATGAAATGAACGCAGAGAAACAAACAAGATATATATGAAGAAAACAGGTAACATAAAGGATTTCTTTTCATGTTAATAATGCTAAAGGTGACATAAAATAAATATAATACTTTCTCGTTTCTTAGGATAAGATCCCGACAGAAAGGCAAGCTTATATCTTGAAATAGGTCAGATCTTGGACTGACGCAAGATTCATATTCCACTTAACAAAAGGTAATAAAACTGACGGTGGGAAAATGATTTGAACAAATGAATATCAGTTGAGAAATACATCATGAAAACTGACACTTTCTGTACAAATTTTCCACATTTCTTATAAATCATACTAAGTTTCAGAAAAGAGATGTATAAAAAATATACAACAAGAGTATTCTGTATCCTTTAGAGTTTAGATGAAGATCTTGAGTTAACTGTTGAGATATTCACCAGCCTATTGAACGATTACACGTTATTTAAACGTTTAATCGTTAACTTCAACTCTACATGCGACATTGGAGAGGCGAATATGCAGCAGTTTCACCAATGTGTGCTACTGGCGATATTGTAAGTCGGTTATTTATTCATGTATGAGAGAGGTGGTAAAATTCGAAACTGTTTAAAGACATGTATTGCACTGGGAGATGAGATGTTTAATTCCATGCTTTAAGAAGCTTCTGGGGTGTCTTTACGGAACATCTTTCGAATACCCACAGCATTCGGTAAAATACCAGCTGCCCGGTATGAATAGCAACGACCAATTTTGCTGTCTATTTTTCAAGAGATTTTTTTTTACAGTGAAGTTAATTCCCTTTTCTAGTAAGGAATTTTACTCTTTTACGGTGACACTAGTCAAAAAATATCAGGAAGTTTTTCAACTCTGCAGCAATCGTAGTGAAAGAAGACCAACGGACCATTTGAAGCTGCCTGCTTCGTCTGTTTCCGTTAGTTATCGGCCGATTCTCCACCCAACTGTTTGCAAACAAACAATTACAAACACTCAGCACTGCGTATCACACCTTGTATAAAAGAAATAATTGACAATTATGCCTAGCTTTCGATAGTCATTTATCTGGCATAATGGTCACTGAAATGAGAGATCATTGTTGAGCTAACCCGAAAATACTCAAATCTTGATAGTATCAACCTATGATGAAGCAAAGAAAATAACCATTATAAATGTTCACAGCTAGAAACTTAGATATCTTGCAAAGCCGGCAATAAAGATGTTCCAACTCTGAATGGTATACAAGTTTGTTTTATTTTCTAGAGATCTGGACGTATACAGTATATAGGATACACAACAGGATTAAATTATGTCGTCAATCTGCCGTATCTAAACGTATATGAAGATAGAATCTGACTTAACTTGGTCAATTTGAATTGTATTTTCGACCTTTACGTATCTTTACGACCGGGATAGGGTGGAAGAGGATATTGGAAGTTCATCGGTCAGGGCCTAGTTTGTAGTGACCACCCCGGCATTTGCATAGTGTGACTGAGGGAAATTTCTGGATAAATCCCAGAAAGGGCAGGCAGGAACAGTTCCCAGGACTATTCGATTGCTAAGCCAACGCTCTATCAACACATCGATTAAGCTGGTCTGTAGTATATTGATTTTACTACTATTGTGGTATCTGAGAAATACACCTGAAGCACACATATTTATTGCCAAGAGTAGTATGTGATAATGTGATAATTTGTTAACAAAGTGTACTTGTGTTTAAAGCCTGATTTCTCATTTTCCACATAGCACTTCAAGGAAACTGTTAAGTTGAAAGAAAGTAATACTATAAAAGGGAAACGGAGCGAGAGTAACTTATGAGTTTCCAAGAACAATAGACAAAAAAAATAGTTCCTAAGCTCATTCTGTTGCTCAGAGTTCTTTATGCTGTTCTTACTTCCGACAAAAACTTCTTCTCTATGTATGTAACGTCCTAACCTTTCCTTCGCAACTCCTTTAACTTTTTTTTTTCAACTTCACTTTCTTTTCGCAGTCCTTCTCCGACTTCTGAGTTTCAAATTTTTGTTGGAGATGAAGAAGAAGTTCTCTTGAAACTTCTGGCGAAACATGATAGTGTGCAACTCCCATAGCTGAAGAGTTTTGGGAAAAAGATTTTTTTCTTTTGGTGAGGTGTATGTTTGTATACATACACACAACTAAGAAACAGAGCGAGGGATTTCCTGAAAGTTTTATGACAGGGATTTTTCCCTCTACCCAACTGAAATAAAAGCGAAAGAGAAAGCGAGGAGCAAAAGGGGAAAAGTATGTTTGTTCGTATTCGTGCGAGCGTTACTTTCACTACTTTTTCCCTCTCCTTCCCCATCTCCTATCCACTTTCAAGACTCAGTCCGGGGGTTAGACATCACTACTTATGTGTTTCGAATATGTTACACACGGATTCAAGACGTCAGAAGCAGTAACGCCACTCAAAGAGAAACCCATAGGTACAGAAAATCATTCTCTTAGATAAAAGGTGCCTCGATTGTCTCTCACTACATCAATTTACCAATCTTTCCTTCGAACATACGTACACACGATGGTGGAGAGATCAAAGATTCCGCTGTAAGAATTAATACATCTATTTTACACTTGTTCTACACTGAAATGTCAGATTAGTTGGAAAACCCAACTAATAGATTCTGGACTAACTTTTGCGAAGACTACCTCCACGCCAAGATTGATACTAATTCCATAAGGTATACAAAATGTTATTGAATTATTGGGAGCTCTGTATGCACGTCAACAACGAGCCACTTTCAGTGAAGATAACTCCAATGCCTTAAGAAGTAGGTCAAATCTGACACCTATAATGACT
The DNA here is from genome assembly GCA_022664845.1 of Lepisma saccharinum. Classification (NCBI taxonomy): domain Eukaryota; kingdom Metazoa; phylum Arthropoda; class Insecta; order Zygentoma; family Lepismatidae; genus Lepisma; species Lepisma saccharinum. Next base: position 20,101 of record JAGDQP010019423.1, read on the forward strand.
TTCTGGGAGCATTCTCGTATACTTTGATATGTCACACGACCCACTTGCCATTTTTATAAAAAAAAAACTCCATCCAATATGGTGGATTTCATGATGGAGGTCACATTGATGATATACACTAAAATGTAGCACTATCCCACCAATCCACATTTATGTACCACAATACTTCATTTCCTTGATGGTTTGTGAACTACAAGGTTGTACTGCGACTATTTACTCACTGCAAATATGACCAATATCACAATTTCAAAAAATTATTACATAAAAATATGGAAGGTCCTGGGTACTCCCCTTCAAAGTACTCCCCTACACGATCCCTACACCGTTCCGTACGACTCTTCCATTGTTTGAAGCAGTGTTGCTAGTCATTTTCTGGAATCATGTTCATGACACCCGTCGCTTTTCTTTTCACAGCCTCTACTGTCTCAAATTTGTTTCCTTTTAGTGCACTGACATTTTGACAAATATTGAAACAGACCCTACATTCTTGGACAGTGATTACGTGTGATGAATTGTGGTTGTTCACGGACGACCCTGAAACAAAGCGCCAATCAATGCATTGGAAGAGCCCGAATTCGCCACGCTACAAGAAAGCTCGAATGAGCAAGTCGAAATTCAAAGCCATGTTGATTGTTTTTTTTTTCGACATCCGTGGGATCTTATACGTTCGTTAGGTACCCGAGGGTCAAATTGTAAACCAACATTATTACCTTGATGTGCTGACAACCCTTCGTGAGGGAATATGACGACGACGACCTGATTTGTGGCAAACGAAGTCATGGATTATGCACCAAGACAATGCTCCTGTCCATACGGCCCTGTCAATTAAGACATATTTGGCTAAACATGGCATCCCAGTGTTAGATCACCCGCCATATTCGCCGGATCTTGCTCCGTGTGACTTTTTTATTCCCTAAAGTGAAGCCAGCACTGAAAAGAACCAGATTTGAGACTGTAGAAGCTGTGAAAAGAAAAGCGACGGGTGTCATGAACATGATTCCAGAAAATGACTAGCAACACTGCTTCAAACAATGGAAGAGTCGTATCGAACGGGATAGGGATCGTGCAGGGGAGTACTTTGGCGGGGATAGCGTTCCCATTGTACAAAATGTCCAATAAAAGATTTTGTAGCATCAGTCCGGTTTTTTTCTAGCCACACCTCATATGTATGATCGAATTAAGACAATAAAAAATATTTTTTATTAATATTGACTGATCAGTTGGGAATGTTCACTCGTTAGTGTGTTTCGAAGTACAGTTTAACAAAAAATGTGGGCTTAACTAAAACTAATGTTTACAATGTTAATTGCCAATTTAAGCACGATGAAAAGATATTCTAATGGATTAATAGTTCGTCCAAGGAAATGAGACTGAAAGAGTTCGTATCTTGTCCCACGTCCCATAAAGGTAATTTCCTCTATATTATACGAAACACTTTTTTTTTATCACATAGTGCAGACTCTTAAAGAAACATAATTCTTCTTCATTTACAATCATTCATACTACGTTAGTTTGTATTCTCTAAGAAAAATTAGACAACTATTTAAATAAAATATAGACAATTACAAAACAGAATCACTTCCCATTACCAACATGACACGAGGTATTTACTGGCATCTATCGACCAAGTTAACCTCAGCTCTGATTGATGAAAGACCTCGGCAAACACAAACTCTATGGAAAGGTAGAAGCAAGTCCTCCAGTACAGATACCTTGAAAACCTTTGAAAGGTAAGATTAACATGGTAACTTGGAAAAGTCCACGAAAAGAATGATTCGAAATTTGTTTGAATCATGTTCAGACAAGATTTCTTTTTTTCAAGACACATTTGTTGGAATAGTTGATCTCTAAAGTGCAAAGAGGTGTTTCAGAACTACTTGTGAGGAAGCAACGTTTATAGAACTAACAGGTTGGCTCATGCGAGACACCATTGAAGTTTTCCGATGGATGTTAGAATTTGAAGATAGACCAAAATACAAACATAATCGGAACATCACAACGTCAGTCCGCCCTCTTGGTGTGCACAACCAGAATTTAGAAGAGAGGTAAAGACAGTCAAAACTGAGCGTAGCTATAACTCATTTTAATAACTATCCTTCAGTGACGTCACTGATCAATATCAACTTCTGTGAGTCAACTATCACTTTAAATCTTTACTGCTCTAATAAATTCTAGTTCGGCATACCAAGATGGCAGACTGACATTGTGACATTTGGATTCACGTTTCTTAATTTTGGCGTATCCTCTAATTCTATCATCGTTGAAAAATGTGAATGACGTCATGAGTGAGGCAATCCGTTATATCTATAAACATTGGTGAAGAATTACAAAGTAGTTTACAGTATAACAATTCCGATGACAAGGTACACTCGCGGACAAAGATAAACGTCCTCGAACCCTGTAGTAAACATATGGCGCAAGGGTCGTCTAGTTTTTTCCTGTACTATAAGTGCGAGTAGTACAAGGAAAGTAGTACGTGTTGCACGGCCCAGAAAGTGCAAAGCATGCTAAGAGGCAGGGGTGGTTATGCGGGCCCCCAAATAAAAAGTAGAAGCAAAGATTATAGTGACAACTTTCACATTAGCTGGGCTTTTGAAAGTGAAGATGAAGGAGATAGTTTAATATGTCGAGTTTCACAGAAGCTCATACAATAGTAAGCTCCGTACAGCAAGGTTGCAGTAACACCAAACCGAAAATGACCGACTAGGTCACTGGACTTAAATCGATTTTTAGTTTCTCTCTACTTGCTCTAGTTCAAGAGCTACCCAGCTCGCGTTACAGATTAATTCATTATTAGTAGTGCAAGGGAAGTCTGCAGCGTCACCAAATTGACAATAACAGGTTAAATTAAGGTGACTAAACTGAAATTTTAAGACATTTTCTCTTTACCTCCTTTCGCTGACGTGCTATCATTTTTTAAAAAAAATCTGAAGTCAGTTTCTCGCTATCTGGCTTCGTTTACCCGGTAACATATAATACAAAGGGACGGATAGATGGAGTGAACAAAAAATAGCATAAATATAAAATGTACTCTATTTTATGTACAATATTGGTGTACAGTTTAGTACATAAAATACACTATGTTCAGGTATTTTAAATCAACTGTATGTTTGTGGAGTTGGGAATTCTGATAAGGTGAACCTATTTCTGAATTCTGATTTTTGTCGAAAGGTCATTTTGGAAACAGGCTATTTATTTGTAAAGATTAATATCTTAGAATAATCGTCATGAAAAATAATGTAGAGATAAAATTTAGAAATCCCTCTCCTCATTGCGAAAAGACGTGTAAAACAATTGCGATGTAAAATAAAGGAAAAATCACCAAGAGAGTTGCATTGATATAATACTTTAACTATAACCGAAGTACTTACCGAATCTGTTATGTCTTCTTCAGATGATTTACTTATAACTAGGGGCTTCCTATATACTCAAGTCTTATATTAGGTACCCTGTAAACCTTCATACAAATAAAGCCCACCCATTCCATATACGAGTAAAGCCAAATATGAATTTCAAAGAGAATAGACAGGGAGGTGGTCAGCGTTTGGCAGTTGGCTGCATCAAGCAAAAATGATGAATGATGACAAAAAGATATGGAAAAGATGGATTACATTACTTGCTTATTAATAGAGTAACGGCTTTTTTTGTTTATGAAGGAGGGGTTTCAAGCTTCGTAGCCTGTCCTACACACAAAAGAGCCTTTCACCCATTCATCATAACAATGATGTGTCACACAGAACATGTGAAGCTCGTAGGTGGAAGATAAATACCTCGCGTAACTCTGCCATCAACGGCTCAAAGATAGATCGAACAAAAACTGAGAACTAAAGCCTATGAAGATAGTTTTCACGTTATCCACAGGCCAAAGGAGAAGAGTTGTTGTTTCAGGTTCAGGTTATACATTATAGTTATATTTACAACTTATTTTGTCGTCTGATAAAACAATCATACAAATTCCATTTGAAGTTTAGCTTAACCATAAAGTGACATTACTAAAACATTTCTCTACCATTTCATATTTCATAACAATTGAATCGTATATTTTTAAAAGGGTACCAGTCCACCATTTGGTTGTTTTACAGTTTTGCAGTGTTTTAGAAAATACAGTTACAGCTGCAAAAAATGGATTTAATAAATCATTTTCTCCAAGTTTTGTAGCGAACTGAAAACTTCATATTCTTTTACAAAAACATCAGTCAAGGAGTCACCTATAACCACAGTAGCTTATTTATTAGGAAAAGTTTCCATTAAGTGTAATAATAAACCTAACAATTTCGAGAAACTAAAGCGTTATGTGCCTAAAAAACGAGGTGGTGGAGCTTAAAAGGAGAGCCAAGGTGCTATAATTCGCTGATATTATCTCCATAACTTTGTGCTTAAATTTCTTAAAGTTCGATAACTTGTAATAATTAAACAATCATACGAACTTCAGTAGATTTATCTCACATGGTCTGAGAGAAATTTTTCTTCGTCAATTTTCATCATAGTCCTGTAGTATCCAAAACCTCATATCTCTATTTCTTTGATATAACCTGAGTTTACTCCAAGATTGTTTCAAAGTACAGTTTTGAGTCCTGACTTTTAGTCCTATGTAATTTCTGTCTGTTATTACATTTATTTGGAATATTTCCGCCTAGAACTAATTTTTATGAGCCATCTTAATAATTCAGCTCGCATATGTTACTTGATTTCGTCATTTCTGCCTCGGAAGACTTTCTTCTGATTACCAGAGGGCAAAAGTAGTAAGATATTTCAGTCAGGATTTTTTTCCTCCTATTTCGAATCTGGAGCCTCTCGATTAGGAGATCAGTATTATTAAACCATTTGGTTATCTTCTTCCGAACTTCAAGATACAATAAGCAATAGCTGAGAGATCGATTGCTTGGTGGAAATGTCCTCGGCTTATAATTTTGGAACTTATAAGATTTAATCCAGAAGCCAGTCACCAGAAGTCAGATTTACTGCTTTCCCTTAGTCATACTTGGTCGAGCAAGTCGCCAAAACTGACAAAGGATTCCCACGCTTACACATCCCAGTTTCACAGCTGTGAGGTGCTGCCACCCTACGATAACAGCGTAAAATAGTTCTTTAGGCTCCCATGATTCTGTGCGACCAGCTGAATTTGTTTTGATAACGGCCTTCTGTGTGCAGTAAGGTAAGTTTTTCGTTCAGTCAATTTCTAGATTTTGTTGGCTGTTTTGGTGTTAGATTATTTATAATGGAAGGTTGAGCATTTTCTTATGTTTGTCACGTTATTATAAATAGAATAACGAATCTGAACCTATATTTCGTTTAGTTGTGAAGAAGTGGTGTTTGTAGATTCTTAAAAATTATTGTCAGTTATGACGGCACTGTCTTAATCGGCATACCACAATAATTTGGTTCCCTAAACGAACATGCCATATAAGACACTTCTAGGTGAATCAATGATAAACAAAGAACAAAAATTGCCAAAGGCGTAATGAAAATGGAGCTTCTGTTGAATTTAGGCGTTCTAAGGTTGTTAGCTCAAGTTGGAACGAAGAGAAGAAGACTGAAGTTTGAAAGTGCCGAGAGCTCCTGAAGATTTCGATGAGCTTTTAACAAAGTTCGGTATGCCAGATGAAGATGGCCAAGATGTTACTTGCATTTCTTGTAGAGGGCGTTAATCTGGAGATGCCAGTGATGAGGAATGGATGCAATGTATTGTGTGTAACCTTTGTGCTCATGTTCAATGTGCAGGTGTTCAATCTTATGATCTGTACATTTCTAATTTCTGTAAATCATTTTGTGTTCCTATTGTGTACTAAATTACCCAAGGCAATCACATTTTATTTAATGTGGATTTAAGGTGTTCCTTTATTCTGTAAAATAAGCAATTTCTATATGATTTATATATAAAAAAGGATATATTCAATTTAATATTTTACTGTAGTCTATGTTTAAAGTTTACAGTTAATCATCTTCTTTAGTAAGTACTTAGTAGTGGTCTAATGGACATCCAATATTAAGTAGTAATGCAATAGTCCAACCTAAACATAGGTCTTCGTTTCCCAGGAATATAGTTTCGATAAATTTATAATTGAATTGGAAATAATTATTAAAGGTTAAGATTACAAAATGTAAATTTATACTTCATATAAGAATGTTGTTACCAACATTAGGATGCATCTAAGTTTGCATCATAATCATAAATCTCAGTTAGCATTATAATCATAAAGCGTTACATAATGATAAAAATATTTAAAGCAGGATTAGAAATTTATTTAAACTTTTTGTGCGTCTTCTTATCTGAACCGGAATCTGTTTTTAACATCAGAATCAATACGAACACAAAACTCGCACAAAAAAAAATCTCTCGTCGATACTGATAATGTTTCTTAGATATGCAGCAAACATGAAACCACTTCTTACATTTAGTGCAGCCAATCCACCACAACACAATCCCATCTCTTTTGGTAACTTTAATACCACATTTTGGCAGTGTCGATTTCCGTTACTACTTTTCCTTTCCACTGTAGCTTTCCCTGTGAGCGAACCGTTTTTCTTCTTCGACTTTAAGTTTATATCTGCTTCCGTTTCTTTCGTAGCGACATAATTTCTGTACTGGATCGAACTCACCACAGCCGTAATCGCAATCCAATCCTTTTGGATGTTTGTATTCTTTATGGAGATTTTGGTCAGATCAAATTTCTTTGGAAGGGACTACCAATTCAGGTTTTCCACTTGTTACATGAGCTTCTGTTGTCTTCACTATTACTTGTAGATGGTATAGAAACAGGCTGAGAAGCAGTGATTTCTGGAGGAGGTTTTATAATAGTTTGTTCAACGCATTCTTCGTTAGGGACAGTAAATAGATCATTGTGACTAGAGGATGTAGCACGACTAGCACGTATTTTCAGGTTGTTCTGTAGGGACAGCTTGTAAGTGCCTATCGCATATCCCCAGAGCAGAATTGCTTCCACATAGAATAAATCGTACAGTCTTTCGTTTCCATGCAACGTATCACCTGCTTGCATGAAACTCTGTAAAGTTTCCTCATCAATTTTTGATTCAAAATAGCTTAGGAAACTAGATTGATCTAATGTATCAGTCATCGAAGAATTTTCAGAGTTAGTCCAGCTTCAGTTTGTCTTTTGTTTCTTCAACACACACATTTGATGTAATCCACCACGTTTGCAGAGAATGGCAAAAATCTGCATGCTTTAAATCCATTTTATTTACCACTAGTGTGCTTTTTACAGGAATACGTCACATAACAATGGAGTGAATACGTCATATAGCAGTTCCTTATCAGCGGCTTTCTTTGATATGTTCTCCTTTCTAACAGCGGTGATGGCGGCTTTCATATCATCCTCGTTGTAAATACAGATAACTTTTTCTTAGGTGGAATAGCTGCGCTCTAGTTCTGAAAGTAGGACATAAAAGGTAGCTACTAGCTCTAACGTAGGGCTAAAAATAAAACCAATCGAGAGGTAAAAGCTGACCTAGGGTCTACTAAATAAAAACCTTTATGGTGGACATTCCTATGACCACAACTAAAATTGTATTTTTAATTGTGGTCATTAAGGGTGACCACTTTTTAAAAATAGTCTTTTTGAAAATTCAGTAGTGGTCACCCTTTATGAAATGGTCTAGAAGCAAGCAGGGAAAATCAAATAAATTTAAAGGCGAACATAGGCGACTACATTCATATTAACATGGTTCGTTATTATTGATATGTAAAGAACTTTTAACAAAATTATTAGAAAGCTTCGCTTAAATTGAAAAAAATGTAATTTGCAAAATTTCTTCACAATGACCGAAACTTCGTATTCTGCACACCGGCTACAACAAAGGTTCATCCAATATGAACACAGCATACAAACCAAATTATGAGTATTACAAATAAAAATTAAGGAACTTAAAATCCTATTGACTGATGCCACAAAACATGAAATTACAATCGTTCGTGATCACTACTAGCCCAATCACCCTATTTGTTTTTGTCTTTGTAATTCATTTTGCCGGCCGGATAGTCGTGCAGTCTGAGACGTTAGTCCAACGGCCCGAAGATTCCGGGTTCGAGACCCGGAAGGGATGGGAGTGGATTTTGACTGGCTGTAAATGGGCGAATCATGACGGGTGAAGTCAAAAAGTTACTTGACTGGACCATATAAAAATAAAATTTACCAAAGTTTTGTAATTTATTTCGTCATTTAGACAGTTAGTCGGTTGAGGAAGCCATTTCGTCAGATGGTACAATTGTACCTTTCATGAAAAAAGCTAATATGTAAAATCAGTTTTTTTAACTGGATGTTGTGGCACAGCATATGGCCAAAAATGAAATTCTGCACAAATTGATATATTGCACTTCGGAAGATTCCCCCTCTATTCCGAGTTAGGAGTAAAATGGAAAACGATGTCTGTTTTGGATACTTTACCAACTTACTCTGTATCACCTTGCAGAAAAGTTTAGATTTAGATGCAATGGATGATCTTACACGTCTCGTGTCTTACTGCGGAGCATGCTACATGAAACAGCGAGCGAGCGAGTCTAGTCCCATTTCTCGTTGCAACATGGTGTGGCGGGGATGCGGCGTTGGACCAACACTTCGTACAACCAACAGCCTCTCAAGCAGAAAGAACCGGCGTACGACCAACACCCCAGCGCAAAATCCTGTGTTGGTCGAACGCCGTGTTGGTCCAACACGGCGTTCGACCAACACTGAATTTTGACCTGGGGTAAAAAAATAATTTAAGATGATATTTTTTATTATGTTTTTAGGTTTTAAATATCTAGGGCGTTGTCAACTTTATTGTTGGTCCAATGCCTTGTTGGTTGAACGCCGTGTTGGTCAAACGCCGTGTTGGTTCAACGCCGTGTTGGTCCAATGCCGTGTTGGTTGAACGCCGTGTTGGTCAAACGCCGTGTTGGTTGAACGCCGTGTTGGTCCAACGCCGTATTGGTCAAACGCCGTGTTGGCCTTACGCGGTGCCAATCCACGCTAGAGTTTTTTACAAAAATTATTATTACATAATTATTTCATTACTATCAAGATTTGTGTTTTACCGTGTTGGTCGTACGCCGGATATTACTGTTGGTCTAACGCCGTGTTGGTCCAACGCAGTGTTGTTTCCGTGTTGGTCCAACGCCGTGTTGGTTCAACGCCGTGTTGGTCCTACGCATGTAACACTGTGGAGCAAACCATGTGGTGGCTGCAGTAAATAAGCGTTCCCGAGAGACCGCAGGCCGCAATGTGAATAGGCAAAAGTCATGCGACATGCTGCATGATGTAACATGTGTAGAGAAGAGTTTTGTGACATGCTGCATGTTGTTAGATGCAATGTGAGTACGGAAAAGTCATGCAACACTGCATGTTGCAAGATGATGCATTGTCTAAAGGTAAATGACATGCGATATGTTTTTAATGAAGTGGTGCTAGTAGGGTTGCCAGGTGTCCCGTATTATACAGGATTTCCCGTATTCTGAGGTGATAAATGCTGTCCTGTTTTAATGGCATACTCTCTCGTATTTAAACATTTCGCCTCTACCGTGATTACAGTTATATTTTTTACCGATTCTGCACTTCACCCGAAGCTGTGAAATTTGACTTCCTTAGCTGGTTGTCTTACATGCCTCCATCAGCATCATAAAGTAATTTTATAACGTGCTAAGTTAATTTAGATGCTGGACCAAATATACTGATATTGCTATATTTGTTCTGAGAATTCCTGGTTCGAACGCATTTGTTGAGAGTTTTGTCAATTCTTAAAAACAAATGGAGAGATGATGGAAATAAATGTTCAGGAACTATGATAATCAGAAATCCAAATTTTACTTAATTTTGATCATAGTTGCCAGGAATATCATGATTTGAATACGTAATAGTTTGTTAATTATCATAATTTATATATGATTAAAATTCGATTATGAATTTTCAAGTGTTATCTTGAGTTTTTTCTTGCTTCTTGGTGTTGCGAGAATTGCTTAACAATCAGGATGATAAAATTTCCTTGAGTTAACTGTCATGACCTGTCCCGTATTGACATTCTAAAAACCTGACAACCCTAGGTGCTAGACTCGTTCACTCTTTCATCCCACATGGCAGGACGCAAGGCGTATGTACCCCCTTAAATGACAGAAAAACAAAAGTTCAAATAATAGATTAAGAAGCACAACGTAGTTACACTTCAAATGTTTAATACTCAAAACACCACAGTTGTAGAATAGTTTGAGATGCTGCTGCGCTGATAGCCTGTTGTTCATCTGAGTACATGCGTGTTGTTTGTGTGTACATTACATGATGTGTTTGTAAGAGAATGCAAATGTTACACAGAGCGCTGCACAAGAATGAACATTCACAAGTTCATTCGATTCGGGTCGATTCTCCCACTTCTATTGTTTATTTAAACCATCACTCACCTCCCTATTTCTTTGATAGGGGGTGACGAATTACAGGAAACTCATTATCATTTAAAATAGAGGCAGGGATCAAAGTTCATAGTCGATGCATTCGTCATTTCCATATCATTCAGTGAACAATTACAGCCAATGGATGGAGCGGTATTACTATCGACCGACAATACATATATACATACATGCGTACACACACACACACATTACACGAGCGCAACTTTGGTCGGCACTGCTACACAGCTCGTGATGGCGATTTGGGGGGAGAATAAACCTGTCCGAGAGTAAGAGAAACCGAGGAGAGGGGTGGCGGAGATTCTGGACCCAAGGGGAAAGGTCGCCCTCCCCAGCAATAACGAATGAATTAATACACTTGTAATCTAACGTCCGCGTGGTAGCGTTGTTCTGTGTACTGAAAATTCCCTCAAATTACACAAACGGGAGATAACATCAGAGAAAAAATTCGCGAGAAGATGCTCAGTGGGGAATTTTGTAGTGGTGAGAGGAGCTGTGAATTAATCATGCTATCAGAACGAGATTATTCTTTTGCATTATATTTCTTCAATTCGTATTGTTAAGATAGAGTGACAAAGCCTTCCATCCAAGTTAAGCACTCTCCAATATATCTTGTCTTACATTTTACTATTTTGTCTCATAAGGAAAGGTTGCGAGATGCAAATCTGAATTTTACTGAAGCACAAACTCCGTCACATGGATTTTTCTACGCAGACTCCAAATCTAGCGTCCGTTCTAATCCCCATCTTATAAATATATTAACATTATTTAATGATAGCTTGTGAACTGGTTTGTGCAGAATAATACCCTTTAAATAAATTTGTGATCAACGTCCAAGGTACTGTATCTTTGCAAAGTCAACGGAGCGATCTATTTTGACACATGTCCTCAAAATGACCATTTTACTAACACACGAATGGGCAACACCAGCGAACTGCTAGAGATTATAAGAGGTCTCAAAATGCTTCGTTTGTATTTTTAGATCCTGTTTGTGACCCTCGTCATCAAAATGGAATAATAGAATATGTCGTCACAGCGAAAGTGAACGATATACAATGATAAAAAAACTAAGTGAAAACGATTGCAAAATAGTTCCGCACGAATTGATTCATTGACCATTTTTGTGACGTCATAAACACAACATTAAAATTCAAACAGTTACTCTAGATTCAGTGATTGCAGAATCACGCCAAATGCGGTGGAAATGAGGGACGGTCAAGCTCAAATATAGCTTATCCATGATGCAAGTCGATAGTCAGCACAAAAGGCATAATCAGCTTCAATACTTTATTATTAAACCTCGTATATTGCAGTAACGCTAATTTAGTAAAGGAAGTTCTGAAACTAAACTCAAATATTTCTTGGAATTCGGTATTTTAAAACAAATTTACCTAATTCGTGTGGTTCTAAAATACAAGTGAGGGATAGCAAGAAAGGTTGTTTTGACTGGTTTATACTTATACTTTAGACGTTATCATACGTTATTCATAAACTGATATTGAAACTATTATTCTGCCCCAACCTCCTATATGTCTTCAGTAATTAAAATGAAGACTTTGGCTCGGTCCAATGCAAATAACTCAGAAGCTATTTGAGTCAGCGTACGTAATTACAACAAAATGACTAACAACTGTAAAAGATTTAGCAAATTCCTGCTCTTCTTACAAAAGATGAAAGTCAAATAATTTCAACCGAATAAAAATTAATTGGCACAACATTCATACTGTGATTGTGATTAGTCAAAACCTCGGAAACTGAAAGATTTCTGATTTAGTTACTTGAAGATTAATAAAGTTATTGGAATTTTCGATGCAGCTAGTTGCATGTCTTTTTTCCAGGAAAAATGGTTAAATTTTTTAACGATGTGTAAGAATTGTTTCTTGCCATCAAATATGTTACTAAAATAATTTCTTTACATTTCTATATTAAATCAGGGTAGGTATATCCGCCTGGCGTTGTCTCCCTTCATTGAATTATTAATTTTTTGAGTCAATATAGAATAATTCGCTTGATCTTTACGTTAAATCAAATAAGAACGTATCTTCCTTCTTGAGCCACCATAATAGCATCACTGATTTTTAACTTAAAAGATAGTCATTATTATTATTTCTGTGTTAAATCAGACAGGAACTCCGATTAGTCGACAACCTCGAGCTAGTGTGCTATTTTCAGTCCTCTCTCTACTGTACACGCTATCTTACAAAATACAAGTCCAACTTCTAGATTCTCTGTCGCAGGCTTGAATCAACATGCACGGCAGTGCATGAGCCAAGTTCTTCACGTCAGAAAACGTCAGCACTGCCAGAAGCATGTTATACAGGAACAAGAGTTTATGGCAAAATCGACGATTTGGGGGCCCCGTAAGAAAAAAGATGTTAAAGATAGGAATATGAGTTTTTGCCGTTAAGGAGATATGGTAAATATGTGCAGATGTACAAAATTTCATATTCGTATCTCAAACTATGTTCTAGTTGTGGAACCCTGAAATTGCACATTTTAGGCTAACTGACTCACTCACTGACTGACTGGCTGACTGACTCACTCATCATATTGTTTAGGGTGTTTGGAGTAAGCTAGAAACATGAAATTTGGTATGAAGGTAGAGGATGATAAGCAGATAAAGGAAAAATTCCGACATTTTGAAAAGGTAGCCATCTTGGATTCAAAATGGCCGCCAAACCTAACATTTCAAAGAATACACAGCCTAAACGACTAAAGATAGAACAGTGAAATTTGGTATGAAACTACATCATTAATAGCAAATTAAGAACACTTTTTAAAAAATTGAAAAAGTCGCCATCTTGGATTCAAAATGGCCGCCAAACCTAAAATTTTAAAGAAGACACAGTCTAAACGACTAAAGCTAGAATAACGAAATTTAGTTTGACAGTACAACATTATTAGTAGATTATGAAAATATTACAAAATATATCTAAAGACGCCATCTTGGATCCAAAATGGCGGACATCATAAATCCATTTTCCAACTGCTTGAGCCAGAGATACGAAATTTGGCATAATGATGTATTATAAAGAGTAGTTTAGGAAAACATAACAACGTTTTAAAAAAGTCACCATCTTTGATTCAAAATGGCAGCTGAAACACCATTTTTCACATCGTTCGAGATAGAGAAATGAAATTTGGTATGACAGTGTATCATCACGAGTATGTCACGAAAATATAAGAAAACGTTAAAAATGTGTCAATCTTATCCAAAATGCCCGCCTAAGCCCCACTTTATAACGACTGAAGCTAGAGAAACGAAATTTGGTATGAAGGTGTACCATTACGAGTAGGTTAGAATAAATTCGACTCGTCTCCCCTACTAGGGTGTAGTTCCCAGCGGGAGCCTGATTGCGATAAAGGGGTGCGCCCCAGCGAGGCCATCTTGGAATTCTGGGGGCAGTGCCCCAATGAGGCGAAGCGAGCATATAAATTACACAAGTGTAAAAAGCTGCGAAATACGAGCAAAAGCACCAGGGGTGCAAAATGTCCAGTCAACTCCTTCAACCTTAAAAAGTGGTGGAGCCTAGTTCCTCGCGCCAACTTCCAATACTCCTGGGTATCCCACCAAGTTTTACTCGTCACAAACGTTAGCACTGCCAGGAGCATGTTATACAGGCAGAATGTGGAAGTTTCCCCATTCGGACCCAGCACTCTGGAGTATGAGGGAATATCTGCATGATGTGGCGCAGTGCCCTGCAGCTTCTGGTTGTGATAAAAGGACGCAGTTCCTCCAAACTTCTCAAGTTCTATGCCCGGCCTGCCATGGGATTCTTGGCGCAGCGACGCGAGCGAATCGAGGGGAGTATAAACACGCACGGCAGTGCATGCAGCCGAGTTCCGCGTGTCACAAAATGTCAGCATGCTATACAGGAACAAGAGTTTATTGCGAAATCAGCGATTTTGAGGTTCTGTAAGAAAAAAGATGTTAAAAATTGAAATATGAAATTTCGAAGTATGACGGTATATCATCACTAGTAGATTACAAAATATCTGCAAAGACATAATTTTGAATCCAAAATGGCTGACTTCATAATCCATTTTCCAGACCGTTTGAACTAGAGATACGAAATTTGTCATAAAGGTGTATTATCAAGAGTAGTTTAGGAATAATTTACATTTTTGAAAAAGTTGTTAACTTGGATCAAAATGGCCGCACAAAAACTTTTTCCACACCATTCGAGCTATAGAAACGAAATCTGGTATGAAGGTGTACCATCACAAGTAGGTAACGGCAATGTAAGAACACTTTTTAAAAATCGCTTGCTTTAATTCAACATAGCCGCCCAAATACCATTTTCCAAACCACTGAAGCTAGAGAAACGAAATTTGGTATGAAGGTGTACCATCACGAAAATGTTTCAATAAATCGATCAAACCACCGCTATGAGGGTG